>VMDO01002233.1:0-174887 GCA_007922755.1 Pedetes capensis
AGCAAAAATGGCCAAACTGCGTCTTACATATTTCGGACATGTAGTCAGGAGAGAACAATCCCTGGAGAAGGACATCATGTTTGGAAGAGTGGCAGGTCAACGCAAAAGAGGAAAACCCTCCACCAGATGGATTAACACAGTGTCTGCAACAATGGGCTTAAACATAAATAAGATGGTTTGCCTGGCACAGAATCGGCAATTGTTTCGATCTGCTGTACATAGGGTCGCTATGAGTCGGACTCGACTCGACGGTACCTAACAACAACAACAACAAGCTATTGCAGTCTATTCAGAAATTTGTTGCCTACACCTATATCTTGAACTAATTCCTCGAGTTTTTTTTATGTTGTTGTTGTTAGGTGCCGTCGAGTTGGTATCCGACTCATAGCGACCCTCATAGGGTTTTCAATGGCTGACTGTTTCGGGATTGCCTTGGAAGTGGATTGCCAGGTCCTTCTCCCATTTTGCGGTGCTGGGAATTGAACTCAGGACCTCAGAGACTGCAGCGCAGCGCTCTACCAACTTAGCTAAATCCCAGCCCCCCCCTTTTTTTTTATAGTTGTGTGAAAATCAGTTCTCACTTTAAGGTCTTTGACCCATTTTGAATTGATTTTTGTTAAGGATGAGGGATCAGGATCTAGTTTCCATATGATATGCCAGTAATCAGTTTTCTCAGGACCATTTATTGAAGAGGCTTTTTTTTTTTTAACCACATATGTTTTTGGCACTATCGTGGAGAATTAAATCGCTTTAGCTGTGCAGGTTTATTTCTGGGCACTCTATAATATCCTATATCTTTTTTTTTTTTTTTTTTACAGTATCAAGCTGTTTGTTCCTGTGGCTCTGTAGTATAATTCGAAATCAGGTATTTTGATACCGCCTGCATTGCTCCTTTTGTTCATAACAACTTGAACTCTTTGGGCTGATTATGTTTCCATATGGAGATTAGCTTTACTTTTCTATTTCTGTAAAGAATGTCATTGGAATTGTGATGGGTATTATATTGAATCTGTAAATTGTATTCAGTCATATAGCATTTTTCACAGTATTTTTTCTACTCATCCATGAACATGTGAGGTCTTTCTATCTTCTTATGTCTTTAATTTATGCTGTATAGGTTTTATTGTAGAGTTTTTTCAACACCTGCTGTTGTTATGTGCCATCGAGTCAGTATTTGACTCAGAGGACCTATGTACAACAGGTGAAACGGTATTGTTAGTACATATCTGGTGTTCACAGGGTTTTCCATAGCAAATTGGTTTTTTGTTTGTTTGTTTGTTTGTTTTTGAGGTACTGGGGGTTGAACCCAGGGCCTTGCGCCTGCATGCTTTGCAAGAGCTGGACCACTGAGCTGTGCCCCCAGTCCATTTTTTTAACTTTTTGAGATAGGGTCTCGCTAAATTTCGCAGACTGGCTCTAGTCTCGAACTTTTGATCCTCCTGCCTCCGCCTCCAGAGCCGCTGGGATTACAGGCGTGCACCACCACTCCCAGCTGTTTGTCTTTTGAAAAAAAATCAACCTTTACTATCATTGATGTTTTACTTCTTTCTATTGCCTATTTCATTTATCGCTGGCCTCACCTCTTCTATTTCTCTACACTAACTCCATGTAATAACTAAACATGTAATAATTGTTTCCCGTTTAAGTTGCTTTTTGGTTTTTGTTTTTTCCTAAAAAGTTGTTGCCTGGGAGATAAAGTGTGAGCAATCCTTTACACTCCCCATCATTTATTCCTGGTCCCTCCAGGTCATTTTGCAAACCCTCCTGCTCCAGTCTGACCTGGTGTGGTCAGGGAGCCCTTCCAGCTGTGAAAAAGGGGATCAGTGCTTCAGGCACTTAGTCTGGAATGGACTTCGCACACTTGTGACCTCATGTCCAGGAGGAAGAACCAGAAGCGCCCACTGAGTGCAGGAAGACAGGTGGCTCACACCTGAAGGCCAGGAGCCAGGGCTGCTGAGATGCTGAAGCTAGGGCTGGTCCACCTGGGGAGCAAGCCTGTCCTGAGGAGGTCTGCGGGGATGAGCTTCCTGTCATTCACCCGTCAGGAGGCGGGCCCCTATATGGATAGCCAATGAGCATCAGGGCGGGCCTGAGACAACCGTCCAATCCCGAGCGCTGGCAAGAAGAGGCGGGGCCTCCGCCTCGCGCTCTCTTCCTCTCGGCAGCCGCCATACTGGAACTCTCGCTCGGGGTTTCTGAGGCGCCTGGTGCTCTGTGTTTGCCCTGCCGTGGTCTCCGCTGACGCCGGAGCCGTGCGGAGGACACGGGAGACCCCGCGCCGGGAAATGGTGAGTGCGGGGCCGGCCGTCCCGACCCGGGGAAGACGCGCTGGCCGGGCCCCGCCCGAAGCGGCCGTGGGGCCCCGGGCCTCGGCATCCCCCGAGTCTGGCGCCGCCGCCCTTCGGTGCGGTCGCCCGTGGTGGGGCCGGGTCGGAAGCGGACCTGGGCGTCCCGTGCTGTCCCTACGCGGCGCCGGGGTCCCGGGAGGAGCCGCGTGTGCGCCGCAGACCGCGGGGAGAACGGGGAGGCGCGGGCCGTGGCCGCCCAGGGTTTCCTTCCGGGAAGCCCAGGTCGGCCGCGGTCCCTCGCGGACAGCGTAATTTTTCCGTCTTCAGCCGGGGCCTCCCTGTGGACCCCAGGCTGGGTTGGCTAACTCTAGGTCGTCTAGTTTCTCTGCGTTGTCTCCCGGAAGTTCTGAACTTTGCACTTTACCCTTAGGTTTATTTTCTTCTTTGAGTTATTCTTGGGAAAGTTGTCAATCTGTGTCTAATTGTTTTTTGTAGATAGATGTACAGGTGGACCAGGAACATTTGATAAGAAGACCACACTTTCATCCCTCAGATTCCTTTTTGATCCGTGGTCAAAGATCAATTGACCATATTTTTGAAGGTTAATTTCTGCGTTTTTGTGTGTGTGTGTGTGTGTTGTTGTTGTTGTTCTGTTCTGCTGGTTTTCTTTATCCATTACCTAATAGTACATTTTTGATTGTTTTAGTTCTACAGTAAGTCTTAAAGTCAAGTAGTGCCACTCCGGTGTAGTATTTATTTTTGTTTTAGTATTGTCTGTTTTGGTTCTTTTGCTCTCTATATAACTTTTTGTTTTGTTTTGTCTAGACAGAGTGTCACTGTGTCATCAAGGTTGGCCTGGAACTCGTGATCTTCCTGCCTCTCTCCGGAGTGGTGGGCTTGCAGGCATGCACCACCACATCAAGCTTCCATATTATTGCTGGAGTGGGAGTGGCTGGGTGCCAGACTCCTGGGCTTGTTGCCTAGGAGTAACTTTGACACAAAGGCAAGCAAAAGTGCAGTTTCTTTAAAGGGATGGAGAAGAAAAACCTCCATAGCATGGATGGGGATCGCAGAAATGGGCAAAGGGGGGCATTTGTGTAGAGCTTTTATAGTGTTTTTTTTTTCTCTGTCCTGTACTACCTAGGCTAGCTGTAGAAGATTGGTTCTCATTTAGGGGTACGTGTGTTTTGGCCCAGTAATATTGAAGGAAGAGTTACTCCTTTGTTTCAACCTAAAGACTAATAGATCAGTGATTTTTAGACTTGTCATCTATTATTGTTTCTGAACAATGGGACCCTTCTCAAAGAAGTGAGCTTTGTGAAAGTTTCTTGTTTTAGTTTGAAACGCAGGTAGTGTAGCTGTTTCCTTGTTACTGTTTTACTTAAGGGTCCTGTCATTCCCATCCTGATTTAACCCTTTCAATATAAACTTTAGGATTAGGATTCTGTTATTGATAACATTATTTGTTACGGTCTTTATCTTATTTATTTATTCATTTATTTATTTGTGGTGCTATGGGGTTGAACCCAGAGCCTCACACATACTTCCCAAGTGTTTTACCACTGAACCGCAACCATGGCTCTTTAAAAAAAAAAAAAAAAAGTGTTTTTTTAATGTATTGAGACAGAGTTGTGTTAAATTATGCAGGCTACCTCTGGCTTGGATCTTGTGATCCCATCATCCTTCCTCAGCCTCCAAATCACTGGTATTACAGCCTGCACCACCACATCCTATTATTCCAGTCTTTATTGAGATTGTAGTGAATCTATAGTTCAAATAGAGAAGAAGTGATATCTTAATATTGAGATTTCTTATTCATGATCATGGAGGTTTTCTGAATTTTTTTATTCCACTCTAAATATGTAGTTTTTGTCACATGGATTGTTGTTAAATTCATACAAACTTTTCTCTTTTAATTCTTGGTACTGTGTTTTTAATTTCACATCCAACTGTTCATTGGTGATATACAGAAAAATGGTGGACTTTTCACGTTAATCGCATTGTACAAGTTTCTTATAACATCTTAATTGTTTTTTGAGGTTTTTATTGTTTCTTGGGATTTTCGACATGGACAACTGTGACATCTTTTGTCAAACAGACTTTTGTGTTTGTGCTCAGTCTCACTGGCTCCCAATCCACATCTCTTGCTTATCGTTTTTCTGCTTTTGTCAGTCTGAGCACATATTTGACATTTAGCTTACTGATATGGTGGATGAGAGTACATTACTTCATTTTAAGCCTTTTGTTTTTGGATGCTAGGGATTGAACACTGTCCAGTGTATATTCTAACATGCTCTTCCACTGAGCTACTCCCTGAGACTGAATTTGAGTGTTTGAGTTGGTCTTACATACCTGTAGTCAGTCCCATTTGATTGTAGTACATAATTTAAAAATATAAATGTATTTGATGCTAACATCTGTTGAAGATTTCTGCGTACGCCAGACTACAGTTTTCCTTTTGTAATGTCTCTGCCACAATTTGGTCATAGGGTAATGTTGGCCTCAGAGGATAAATTGGGAAGTGCTTACTCTGCTTTTGTTTTGTTGAAGACACTATAGAGAATTAGTGTCAGATCTTTTCTGGGATTTTTTGTTGTTGGTGGTGGTGGTACTTGTGGGTTGAACCCAGGACCTCGCTTGTACTTTGCGAGCGTTCTATCACTGGGCTGCACTGTTAGCCCTTTTTTTTTTTAATTTGAGACAAGATTTCCTTAGTTACACAGGCTACCTCTGACCTCAAAACTGTGATCCTCCTGCCTCCGCCTCCCATGTGCTGGCATTACATATGTAAGCCACCACACTTGGCTATTTTTTTGTTTTTTGTTTTATGTTTTTTGAGAAAGGGTCTCATGATGTAGGCCAAACTGGCCTGGAACTACCATGTAGCCCAGAGTAGCCTAGAACTTGTGTTGATCCACCTGCCTCAGTCACTTGAGTGCTAGCTTGCCTGGCTGGTGTCCATTCTTTCCTGCTTGGAAGAATTTGCCTGTGACATCATCTGGGTCTTGCCCATCTTTTTGAGATAGTTATTAACGATACATTCAACTTCTTTTATACTTACAGGCCTTTCAAATTGTTTATCTATCCTTGTGTGCCTTTTGGTTGATGGCTTATTGTAAAGAATTTGTTCATTTAAGTTACCAAACTTGTCATTGTGGAATTATTCATAGCATTGTGGAATTGTTCATAGCATTCATTCATGTTCTTTTTTGCATGTCTAGGGTAGTGCTGGTCCCTTTCTCATTCTAGTCAGGAATTATTGAGTCTTATCCCTTTGTTCTTAGCCTGGCTGTAGGGTTTTCAGTTTTATCTGTGTTATTGAATAACCAGCTTTGGCGATTGTTGGTTTTCTCTGTTGATTTCCTGTTTGGATTTCATCCTGTAATTATTTGCTTGTGATTGGTATCATGCTGTGTTTCCTCGAGGTTGTTAATGTGAAGGTTCAGTGATTGATATCATCTCTCTTCATTTCTAGTACATGCTTCATTTCTTTCATTGTCCCCCGGAGACTGCTAGTGTTTCCTTCTACCAATTTTCATGAGATATTCTTGTTTTGAAATCTTTTGAAGTATTTAAATTTCTCTTCAGACTTGTGTTTGACCCCCTGTTTTACTAAGACTTTTGTGATTTAATCTCCAATTCTTTGAATGTTGAACAGCCATATTTGTTATAGATTGCTAGTTTAATTTCAGTGTGTGTTTAGAGTATACTCGTGTGTGGTTAGAGCTCACTTTTGTATGTTTACTCATCATTTATTTTTGTTAAGGTGTGTTTTATGATTCAGATTATGATCTAATGTGGTGAGTCTTCCATGTGATATTGGAAAGAATGTAATTTGTTGTTGGTTGATATACAAATATAAATTAAATCTATCTGAGGATGCTATTGATTTAAAGTACACCACTACTGATTTTTATGCATAGTTGATCCATCAGTTATTTTTAATTTTATTTAATTTTATTTTATTTTTGCAGTACTGGGGATTGAACCCAGGGCCATGCACTTGCATGCTCTGCAAGTGCTGGACCACTGAGCTGCACCCTCAGCCCACTTTATTACTTTTTGAGGCAGGGTCTTGCTAAGTTACACAGACTGCCTCTGGTCTCAAATTTGCAATCCTCCTACCTCCACCTCCTGAGCCACTGGGATTATAGGCATGCGCCACCACACCCAACTGATCTATCAGTTATTGATATACATGTGTCTTTTGCCACAGCTTTTCCCAGAGCAGTGCATCTTTTGAATTCTTGAGTGCTGCTTCTACAGGTGTTGATTATAGAGCCAAGCAAAGCAAAATCTTGGACAGCCACAGTCTTTTCTCCATTTATGGTAAAGTTGCATACTGACCCAGTTGTAAGGACTTTTGTTTTGTTGATGTTTAGTTGCAGCCCACACTGAAAGCTATGATCTTTGATCTTCATGAGTAAATGTTTTAAATGCTCTTCACTTTCAGCAAGCAGAGTTGTGTCATCTGCGTAATGCAGGTTGTTAATGAGTCTTTCTCCAATCCTGATGCCGCATTCTTCCTCATAAAGTCCAGCTTCTCAGATTATTTGCTCAGCATATAAATTGAAGAGATATGGTGAAAGTATACAGCCCTGACGCACAGCTTTGTCAACTTTAAACCAGGCAGTGTTTCCTTGTTCAATTCAAACAACTGACTCCTGGTTCACGTACAGATTCCTTATGAGTACAATTAGGTGCTCTGGTATTCCCATTTTCCGAAGTGTTATCCATAATTTATTATGATGCACACAATCAAATGCCTTTGTGTAGTCAATAAAATATAGATAGACATCTTTCTGATATTCTCTGTTATTGGCTAATATCCACCTGACATCAGCAATGATGTCCCTGGTTCCCTCCCTCTTTTGAAACCAGCTTGATTTTCCATCAATTCCCTGTCTGTGTACTGCTGCACTCACTTTTGAATGATCTTTAATAAAACTTTGCTTGTGTGTGATATTAATGATATTGTTCAATAGTTTCCACACTCATTTGGATCCCCTCTTTTGGGAATGGGCACAAATATGGATCTCTTCCAGACAGTTGGCCAGGTAGCTGTTTACCAAATCTGTTGATATAAACATGTTAACACCTCCAGTGCTGCATCTCTTTGTTGAAACATCTCTATTGATATACCTTCAATTCCTGGAGCCTTGTGTTGCACCAGTTCTTTCAAGGCTGCTTTCACTTCATCCTTCAGTACCATTGGTTCCCCTTCATATGCAATCTCTTGAAATGGTTGATCATCTACCAATTCTTTTTTGTATAATGACTCTCTGTATTCCTTCCGTCTTTTGATGTTTCCTGCATCATTTAATATTTACCCTGTAGAGTCTTTTCACTATTGCCACTCGAGGCTTGAATTTTTTCTTCACTTCCTTAAGTTTGAGAAACACAGAGCATGTTCTTCCCTTTTGGTTTTCTGCCACCAGCTCTCTGCACATGTCATTATAATATTTGTTTTCGTCTTCTCAAGCTGCCTGTTGAAATCTTCTGTGTAGTCCCTTAAGTTTATCATATCATCCTTTTACTTTAGCTGCTCCACCTTTAAGGGCAAGTTCCAATGTCATTTGACACATAATTTGTTGTTGTTGTTGTTGTTGTTTCCCCTGTCTTTTTAATAATCTTTTGCTTTCTCCATGGATGATAGCTTTTATGTCATGCCACAACTCGTCTGGTCTCCTATCATTTGTGTCTAATTCATTAAACCTGTTCTTGGGGTTGTCTTTGAACTCAGATGGGATATACTCAGGGTCATATGTTGGCTCTCGTACACTTGCTCTAATTTTCTTCAGCTTCAGTTTGAACTTGCATATGAGAAGCTGATGGTCTGATCCACAATCAGCACCTGGTTTTGTTCTGACATTTGATGTAGAGCTTTTCCTCCATCTCTTTCCACATACACAGTCAATTTGATTCCTGTATGTTCCATGTTGTGAAGTCCATGTGTATAGTTGCCGTTTATGTTGGTGAAAAAATGTATTTGCAATGAAAAGATTGTTGGTCTGACAAAATTCTGTCCTACGATCTCCGGCACCATTTCTTTCACCAAGACCTTGTTTTCCAACTACTGAGCCTTCGTCTTTGTTTCCAACCGTTGCATTCCAATTACCAGTAATTATCAGTATATCCTGATTGAATGTTGGATCTATTTCAGATTGCAGAAGCTGGTAGAAACCTTCCCTTTCTTCATTTGTGGCCTTAGTGGTGAGTGCATAAATCTGAATAACAGTCATAATAACCAGCCTTCCTTGTATGCGTATGGACATTAGTCTATCACTGACAGCATTGTATTTCAGGACAGATCTAGAGATGTCTTTTTTGATGATGAATGCAACCCTGTTTCTCTTTAGTTTGTCATTCCCAGCAGAGTAGACCGTATGATTATCTGACTCAAAATGGCCCATGCCGGTCCATTTTAGCTCACTGATGCCTAGAATGTCAATGTTTATGTACACCATTTCTTTCAATGATTTCTAATTTTCCTAGATTCATACTATGTACATTCCATGTTCCAATTATTAATGGATGTTTACAGTTGTTTCTCCTCGTTTTGAGTCGTGCCACATCAGCAGATGGAGGTCCCTGGGGCTTTACTCCATTTCCGTCATCAAGGTAGACTCTACTTTGAAGAGGCAACCCTTCCCAAGTAGTTTTTTGGGTGCCTTCCAACCTGGGGGTCTCATTTTCCAGCACTATCTGACATTGTTTCTTTGTTATTCATAGGGTTTTCAATGGCTAGTTGTTTCGGGAGTGGTTCACCAGTGCCTGCTCCCTGGAAGCTCAGCTGAAACCTGTCTACCATGGGTGACCTTGCTGGTATCTGAGACACCAGTGGCATAACTTTCAGCCTCATTGCAACACACAAGCCCCTACAGTGCAGCAAACTGACAGACGTGGGAGGTTTCACACTTTAGTGTGCTGGGAATGCATCCAAACTGCTGAGCTATGATATTTCCACACATGTATGCAATGTGCCATGATGGGATTAGGGCAACTGGCATCTCTACTAGTTCAGACATTAGTCATTTGTGTTGGGGACATTGAGAATTGTCTGCACTCAGTATTTTGAAGTATTCATTGTTATCAACCACGGTTATCTCCCTATACTGTACAGCATTCTAAGTTATTCCTCCTGTCCAGCTGTGTTGCTGTACCAATTAGCCATCCTCTTTCCTCGCCTCCTGCCTGGCACCTTCTTCAGGCTCTGAAAACCACCATTCTATTTCTTACTTCATTGGAATTTCTCTATTTTTACTTTCAGTTCCCTAACTTCTTTCCCTGTGTAATTTGACCTGGTTTAGGTGCACAGCTAGTAAGAATTTAAGACATTTAAAATCTTTTCCAAGTAAGTCTAATATGTGAGGTTTCTCAAAGATGATTTCTCTATCTGAATAAATTTTTTTCCATTCTTAAGTCACACTTCCCTATATTCTTTGTAGTTTTTTTCTACTTGTTAAAAAGTGGATATTTTGATATTACAGTGCCTGAATTAGCAAGGCATCACAAATACTCAGTTTTTTCATGAAGTGAAACATTTCCAGAAAACCCAAAATGCTAAATAAGGCACTCAGGATCATTCAGGAATCTGTGCGTCTCCTATTGTGTGCCCACCTGTGTGCTGAACAATGAGAAACCATAGGAAAATGGATGACATGCTGCTAGCCCTTGAGCAGCAGGAGAAATCAAGTGTCAAGAGCATGAAGGTTGGAATTAAGACAGTTCTGGATTCCAATCAGAGTTTGGCAGTTGAGCAAGTTGGTAACCACTCTGAAGTTCTGCCCTCTCAACTGTAAAGTGAGGTAATAGTCCTTTCTAGGATTGTGGTGACACACTGACGTGATGCATGATTTGTGTGTGTGTGTGTGAGCTTGAAATTTGTATTTCTAAATTTTTCCCGTACTAAGGATAGAACCCAGGGCCTTTTATGTTAGGCAAGTACTCTACCAGTGAGCCACAGGCCAGCGAGGTGATACACAAATGAATACGCTTAACATATAAGGAAGTATTTGGCACCATAAATTGTAACTCCTACAGTAGGATACAGAGACTTGAAAAAAATAGCATAAAATTATTGGATAATGTACAAACTCTGTGCTGTGCACAGTTGAATACCCATATGACAGGAATGCAGAGAAAGAAAAAGCCAGGTATGCTGGAGAGGTCTGGGAAAGCTTCATAGGAAAGGCCAGGAGAGAGATGAGAATCTCAAACAGTCAAGTAAAGCAGGGAGATGGTGGGATCAGAGGCCAGCGTTCCTGACAAATAGAGTGACTATCGGGATGATGTGTACAGTGGAGCAGAAAGCACAGGGTGGGGCTGTATACATAGGTGGTGGGAGCCAATCACCTAGTTTATCATAATAGGCTAGACACACGTCTCCTGCCTGGTCTGTGAGGCAATGATGATTTTCCCAAATCCATCATGATTAGAGAATAAAGCTTAGAATTTCTCTAATAAGCAGATTTGTTTTTTAAAAGAGAGAAAGAAAAAGCTGAGTGCCATAGTATACACCTATAATTCCATGTACTTGGGAGGCCGAAATCATATCCCAAGTTCAAGGCCAGAGGCAGGCTGTGTGACTTAGTGAGATGTCCCAAAATCAAAAGTGGAAAAGGACCAGTTCAGTGTAGTGTACCTGCCTAGTGTATCCAAGGGCCAGGGTACAACCTCCGTGAAGGAAGACAATAAAAGAATCCCCGACCCCCTACCCCCGCATACACACACAGGAAGGAGTTTGAGGGCCTCGGGTGGGTGGTGGCTAGAAGGGATGTAAGTGATTTTCCTGCTGCTATTACTACACTACCTGATGACTCTTGATTTTGTTATTGTTGTTAGATGCCCTCGAGTGGCTGGTGTCTGCAATTCCAGGGGCATAGCTGTCAGCCTCATAGAAGCCCCCACAATACTGTAAATAGACATGAGGGGGTCTTGCTTTTATAGGAGTTTTTAATTGTGAAGCCTGAGTCCTTCTATTTGGCTCTTTCTCTAGATTGTTTTGAGATTCTGAACCCACTAGAAATCTCTAAGAACTTCAGAGCAGCTTTTCAGTTTCTATAAGGTTGTCACCTGGGGTTCTGATAGGTATTAGGTTTAACATGTGGAATGTTTTGTGGATATTACCATTTTAGTGATGTTGAAACTACTGATCAGAACACGGGATGAATTTCCTTTTATTTAAATCTTCAGCATCTTTCAACAAAGTTTGTAATTTTCAGAGCATAACTTTTGTCCTTGTTTGTCAAATGTTTCTTTCATATTTAGTCACATTTTAATTCACATTTCACTTGGAGTTGATCACAGGGCTGCATGGATGTTAGACAAGTCCTCTGACACATAGCCTCACCCCCAGTCCCCTTTTTATTTTTTGAGACCCCGGTCTCGCTAATTTCTTCCTGCTGCCTCCTATGGTGAACCTGGGATCCTCCTCAGCCTCCTGAACAGCTTGATTATAGGCATATGTCATAGCACCTGTGTGTCTTTGTTTTTTGCGTGATTACTTAAATGGTGTGTAATTGCAATGAGGTATTTTATCGTGAGTGTATAGAACTACAATTTAGTTTTTGAATATTTTTTCCTTTCATCTTGGTGAACACTTCTTCATTTTGATTGCTTGTAACTTTTGAAAACTATGCATAATGGCACTGTAAATATTCCTGATTCTTTTGGGGGGGGCCTACATATTCAACTTCTTTGGGTAAAACCAGTTGTAGGATTTTGTTTGGGATCCAGGAGCTACTGTTCTCACATGTGGGATGAGATTATGAATTCACTCTGAAGAATCAAGTGGATGTGAGTCCTATGATGATTTTTTTCTTATGTTGGGTCTCTCTGTTTAGGCCAGGCTGGCCTCCAACTTGTCCTCCTGCTTCAGCCTTCTTACTTCTGGGATTATGTGAGTTTGTTTCTGTTTTCAGGGGCTTTTGTTATGATTTCTGGCTTCTGAAACACAATCACCGGGTATCAGTTGTTCATTTATTCCCATGCATACCAACTTCTCCATGTTTTCCATTATTTAAGATGTTTGCTGTGTTACTGCTTTTACTCCTTTTTCGACATCAGCTGTTTTAGTGACCTCTTCGTGTTGCAGTATTGGACATATGCCAACTTGGCCATTCCATGCTGAATGGCTAATACAACACAGATATACCACACACATACTCAGCAATACGTTGTTTCAATTGAATTATTGTTCTTACTGTTTTTGTCTTTCCTTCACTATCAACACTAGAAAATTTCGTGGTTGCCACAATGACCATATGGGGCGTGTGGGTGTGTGGGTGTGTGTGTGTGTGTGTGTGCAAATATATATATGCAAAATATATATGTATATGCAAAAAAGATTAAAACCTGAAGACAGCAGCAGTACACGTCGTTAGCGGTTGAAATGGATACACAGAGTGACACTTTCCCCTTTGTTTCATCTGGATGTGTCACAGATAACCACAATGTCTCATTCATGTGTTTCAGTCTGGTGCTTGGCTGCAAAGCACTGAACAAGAGTCTCTTGAAACATTGGTCAGGAAGGCAATGGTTGAGAGCAGAGTGAGTGCTGAGGTAGTGTGGTTTGAAACTCCCTGGTGTATGTTAGGCAAGGTGTCACACTATTGTTGAAAAGAGTCATAATTGTTGGACGCTTGTGACTCATAGTAGGGTTGAGAAAGTCGTTTTTGTTGACTATGAAATGGTGCATTTTGGAGATTCATGGGATTTTATAAAAGTGTAGTTTGGGAGAGATGAAGACACAGGTTTCTTTTTTTGTTTTGTTTTGTTTTGTTTTGTTTTTAAAAAGTAGTCTTTTGTGGAGTTAAAATTCCAGGTGTAGGACAAAGTGCCTGGCTACACCAAGGTCATTGTAAGAACATGTTATTTTTCCATTCTATTCTCAATAACATTTTAAAAATTGTTTTACAAGGATCATTTAATATTGATTCTGGGCCGGGCATGGTGGCGCATGCCTGTAATCCCAGTGGCTTGGGAGGCGGAGCCAGGAGGATTGCAAGTTCGAGACTAGAGGAAGTCTGTGTAACTTAGTGAGACCCTGTCTCAAAAAGTAAAGGAAAAAAAGGGGGGCTGGGTGTGCAGCTCAGTGGTCCAGCACTTGCAAAGAATGCAAGCGTGAGGCCCTGGGTTCAACCCCTAGTACCGCAAAAAAAAAAAAAAAAAAAAAAAAAAAAAGATTCTGTATTCTGTTTACTTCTTGATTAAGTTTGGCCTGAGTTACGGGATTATAGACTTCCAAATGTCTTTCTTGGTGTCATCACATGGAATCAGCCCCAGTCTCCCATTTGACAAGTTGTAACAAGATGCATGCAATAGTGTCAGCAAGTGAAGCTTGTTAGAGACTTAGAGTCCCAGTGTTTTGGGGTGGCGTTCTTGTCATCAGTGTAAGTATGGGCCAAGTCAATCTACTTTCAGAAGGAAAGCAGTCAGAAAGCTATTTAGAAGATACTGGTTGGAGAAATCATTTGGGCAGAATGAGCCACACCTATCATTTGTGTTGGTAGAATCTCTCCAAGAATCTTAAGTTGCCTGATACCAGGAAAAGTCATAGTTTATGAGGTGGAATCTCTAAGGACACGAATTCTCAGGACTGCTCAGGTTAACTCTTTTCTGCATATTAGGTTGTGTCATTTAGTTAGACAGCTATCAGGGATTCACTTTACAAAGAGAAATTAAGATTAATCCAGCAGTGGAGGTTACTTCTGGGCCCACTATTGCAGTTGCTCCTGCTAGTATTAGAACTGCTGTAAGGAGAAAGTCTGGACTACAGTAAGAATATCACTGACCATATTGTGGACTGAATGTGCAGACACCACAATCATGTGACCATTTTAGGAACTGAGTGTAGGTTCCAGTGCATTCAGTCTACTTGTTCTCCTTGTACACGTGTGTGGCACATTTTAGGACATGGTATCCTTTGAAGATGTGGCTGTGACCTTCACCCAGGAGGAGTGGGTTTTGCTGGATCCTGTTCAGAAGAATCTCTACAGAGATGTGATGCTAGAAACCTGCTGGAACCTTACTTCTATTGGTAAGAATGACATCATTTGTTCACTTAGAGAGCAAGCATTTCTTGGCTATCCATACTGTTCAGTGATTTGGAATGAGGAAAGGGAAGAATTTGGTGATTAAATCAGGCATAGTTACAACATACATTGAACCTAACAGCTAATGATCTTTGTATAGTTTCTAATGAGGCCTAATAATTTTTTTGGTCTACATACTAGGAAATAAACTGGAAGATCATAAAATTGAAGATCAATACAAGAATTCTTCAAGAAATCTAAGGTAATTTGCATATATAAGAAGAAGCAATGTCATGTGCAGGAATCTAAATGTGTTATCAAATTAAAAAATGAAAGCAATCACAATTTTCAGTTCATTTATCATTTCAAATATTTTAACAATACATACCTAAATGCAAGAAACTTGATTAGGGTTTGCAAAATCATTCACTCCAATACATTTTGAAGAAAGTACACAAGGCCTGGTGCAGTGGTGCACAACTATAATCCAGTGAGTCCAGAGGCCCAGGCAAGAAGGTCGCAAGGTCAAGGACAGAGGCACCCTCTTAAACTTAGTGAGACCCTGGTTCAGAATAAAAAGTAAAATAGTGGCTGGCCTCTCTCAGAGTTTACAGGCACTCCCCCACTGGTCTGCAATCCCAGCCCAATTTTTTACTATTTATTTTCAGTCAGAGTATTGATAAGTTACATAAACTGCCTTATGATTCTCCTGCCTCTCCCTCCTGAGTCCCTGGGATTACAAAAGTATGACACAATACCAATTGATCCTTTCATTTTTTACTGTATTTAGGGATTGAACTCAGGACCTCCTGCATAAATGAGAGCACTCTACCACTGAGCTTCATACCCTGTCTTTCTTTTATGTTTTATCCTGAGACAAGGTCTCACTAATTTATGTTGGCTGCCTGGCCTCGAAGCTGCAATCCTCCTGCCACTGCCTCTCAAGTTGCTTGGATTATAGGTGTGAGCCTTCCACCCAGCCTGTTTACTTTTGCTTTAAAATTATTGAGATACTAGCCGGGCACTGTGGCGCATGCCTGCAATCCCAGTGGCTAGGAAGGCAGATCCAGGAGGATCACAAGTTCAAGACCAGAGGCAGTCTGCATAACTTAGCAAGACCCTGTCTCAGAAAGTAAAAGCATGAGCTGAGGGTGCAGCTCAGTGTTCCAGACTTGAAAAGCATGCAAGCATGAGGCCCTGGGTTCAACCCCCAGTACCGCCAAAACAAAACAAAACAAAAAAGTATATACATGTATGTGTATATATAGAGAGAGGGAGGGAGGGTATTGTGAGGGAGGGAGGGAATTGTACCCTTCAGTTGAGTTTGGGACTAAGTCCGAGTAAGAGTAGTAAAGTGGTTATTACTAATATTATTACTAAGGTAGTCAATGTGGAGACCCTTTCTCCAGATTCCATATCTGAATATGACCAAGGAAATTAGTATGGGAATAAAATCCTGTGGAAAAGTTTACATGTGTCTTTCATCTTTTCATAGACACATCATATTGCACCCTGGATACCAACCACATGAGCATGAGGAATATGGAGAAAAGTTTTATAAGTATAAAATTTGGGGAGAACCCATCATTTCTGCTATAGGTGTTCAAAGAAACATGGTTACCCACACTGGAAATGGACCTTATGAATGTAAGGTATCTTTGAAAGACTTCGATTCTCCCAGTTCATTTCAAGTACATCAACAAATGTATCATGAAGAAAAGCCCTGTGAATACAATCAAGATGCGAAGGCTTTTGTTTGTCTTAGTTCTTTTCAAGTACATGGGCATGCACACATTTTAGGGAAATCTCACGAATGTAAAAAATGTGGAAAAATTCTCAGTTCTTCCAGTTCCCTTCAGAGACATGGAAGAACTCATACTGGAGAAAAACCCTATGTATGTAAGCAGTGTAGTAAAGCCTTCAGATTTCTCAGCTCCTTTCGAATTCATGAAAGGCGTCATACTGGAGAAAAACCCTATAAGTGTAAACATTGTGGTAAATCTCTCTCATCTTCCTTTTCCCTTCGAGAACATGAAAGAATACATACTGGGGAAAAACCCTACAAATGCAAAACATGTGGTAAAGCCTTCAGACAAGCCATATCCCTCCGAGAACATGAAAGATTTCATACTGGAGAAAAACCCTATGTGTGTAAACAGTGTGGGAAAGCCTTCAGAATTTCCAGCTCTCTTCGAGCTCATCAAAGGTCTCACAGTGGACAAAAACTCTATGAGTGTAAACACTGTGGTAAAAGTCTCTCATCTTCCTTTTCCCTTCGAGAACATGAAAGAATACATACTGGAGAAAAACCCTATGAATGCAAACCATGTGGTAAAGCCTTCACACATCTCAACTCCTTTCAGCTTCATGCAAGAACTCATACTGGAGAAAAACCTTATGTGTGTAAACAGTGTGGTAATGCCTTCAGGAGTTTGAGCTCCTTTCAATACCATGAAAGGTCTCACACTGGAAAAAAACCCTATGAGTGGAAACCCTGTGATAAAGACTTCAGTGATTACAATTCTCTACAAGTATATGAAAGATGTCATAGTGGAGAAAAAAACTGTGAACATAAACAATGTGGTAAAGCTCTCCTATCTTCCTTCACCCTTCAACACTGTGAAAGAATACATACTGGAGAAAAGCCCTACAAATGCAAAGTATGTGGTAAAGCCTTCAGGCGTACCACATCCCTTCGAGAACATGAAAGATTTCATACTGGAGAAAAACCCTATGAATGTAAACAATGTGGGAAAGCCTTCAGAATTTCAAGGTCTCTTCGAGCTCATGAAAGATGTCACAGTGGAGAAAAACTCTATGAATGTAAACAGTGTGGTAAAATACTCTCATCTTCCTTTTCCCTTCGAGAACATGAAAGAATACATACTGGAGAAAAACCCTATGAATGCAAACCATGTGGTAAAGCCTTCACACATCTTAACTCCTTTCAACTTCATGCAAGATTTCATACAGGAGAAAAACCTTATGTGTGTAAACAGTGTGGTAATGCCTTCAGAAGTTGGAGCTCTTTTCGATATCATGAAAGGTCTCACACTGGAGAAAAACCCTATGAATGCAAACAATGTGGTAAAACCTTCAGTGATCGCCGTTTTCTTCGAGTTCATGATAGGTGTCATAGTGGAGAAAAGCCCTATGAATGTAAACAATGTGGAAAAGCCTTCAGAACTTCAAGCTCCTTTCGGGTTCATGAAAGGTCCCACACTGGAGAAAAACCCTATGTGTGTAAAGAATGTGGTAAAACTTTCACATCTGCCTTTACCCTTCGACACCATGAAAGAATACATAGTGGAGAAAAACCCTATGAATGCAAAGCATGTGGTAAAGCCTTCAGGCTTTCCATATCTCTTCGAGAACATGAAAGATTTCATACTGGAGAAAAACCCTATGAATGTAAACAATGTGGGAAAGCCTTCAGAATTTGGAGGTCTCTTCGAGCCCATGAAAGATATCACAGTGGAGAAAAACCCTACGAATATAAACAGTCTGGTAAAACTCTCTCATCTTCCTATTCCCTTCAAGAACATGAAAGAATACATGCTGAAGAAAAATCTTTTGAATGCAGACCATGTGGTAAAGACCTCACACATCTCACCTCCTTTCAACTTCATGCAAAAATTCATACTGGATGAAATCCTTTGTGTGTAAACAGTGTGGTAATGTCTTCAGAAGTTGTAGCTCCTTTTGATATCATGCAAAATTTCACACTGGAATAAAACCCTATGAAAGCAAATGGTGTGGTAAAGCCTCATGCATTTTCTTCAAGTACATGGAAGATGTCATAATGGAGAAAAACCCTGTGAGTTAAATAATGTGGCAGAGCCTTCAGAACTCCGAACTCTTTTTGGTTCGTAAAAGCTCTCACACTGGAGGAAAACCTTATGAATGGAAACAACGCAGTAAAACTCTCTCATCTGCCTTTACCGTTGGACTTCATGGAAGAATACATCCTGGAGAAAAACCCTAGAAATGCAAAGCATGTTGTAAAGCCTTCAGATAGTCCATATCCCTTCAAGAACTTGAAAGATTTCATACTGAAGAAAAAACATGTAAGCAATGTGGTAAAGCCTTCAGAATTTCAAGCTGTCTGAGCTCATGAAAGGTTTCCCACTGGAAAAAACTTTTAATGTAAACAGTGTAGTAAAAGTCTCTCATCTTCCTTTCCCTTCAAGAATATGAAGGGATATGTACTAGAGAAAAACTGTGAATACAAGCCATATAGAATGCCTTCACACGTCTTATCTTCTTTCAACATCATGTCAGAATTTGTACTGTGTAAAAAGCTTATGTATGTAAACAGTGTGGTAATGCCTTCACAAGTTGAAGCTCCGTTTGGTATCATGAAAGATCTCACACAGGAAAAAAACCCTGTGAATGCAGTGTGGAAAGTCTTCAGCAATCGTCCTTTTCTTTGAATACATGTAAGATGTCATAGTAGAGAAAAGCTCTATTGATGTAAACAGTGTGGTTAAGCCCTCAAACTCTGAGCTCTTTTTGATGTCATGAAAGGTCTCACACTGGAGATAAAACCTATGAATGTAAACAGTGTTGTAAAATTCTCACATCTTCCAATGTCTTTCAACGCCATGAAAGAACACATACTGGAGAAAAGCCCTATGATGCAAAGCATGTGGTAAAGCCTTTGGGTATTCCAGATCTTTTCCAGAACACAAAAGACTTCATACTGGGGGAAGAAAGAAAAAAAAAAAAAAGTGGATGTAACCAGTGTGATAAACCCTTCAGTGAACACCCTTCTCTTCCAGTGCATGAAAAATGTCATAATGGAGACAAACCCTGTGAATATACACAACGTGGTCAGTCCTGCAGGACTTCGAACTATCTCTTACTTTATGAGAGTTCTCACACTAGAGAAAAACCCAGTGAATGTAAACAGGGTGATAAAGCGTACAGAGTCTGCCATTCTCTTGGAGTACATGAAAGACCTCATAAGGGAGAAAAATCATATGAATATAAACAATGTAGTAAATAAAACCTATGTTATTGTTAGGTGCACAATAAAACCTATGGAAGCCTACAATTCTCTCGTCTAACATGGAAAAACTCATGCCAGACACTTGTGTTCTAACATGATTGTAAATAAGTGCTAAAGCTCCTTCAAATGCATGTAGGAACTCATTGGAGTCCTATGAATGTTTATGAGAAGACATGAAGAGACTCATTCTGGAGAAAAACCAATGCATGAAAGGAGTGTGGGAAACCTTCATTTTTCCCACATCCAAAGACGTTATAATGTACACTAGAGGTAGAGTTTATATATCTAGGAATGGTCTATGGGTCAAAACTGTAGTGTTGAAAATTGAGGAGAGGTTTTCAGTTCTATATTCACTTCAAGAGTGATCTGAGAACTCCCATTGGAAGGAAATCCTATAAATATAATTGATGTCATGATGGTAAGTTTATGTTGTTGCTAGGTAACACTGAGTGAAGTCCTAGTGACCCTATGTACAACACAACAAAGCGCTGCCCAACACTGGGCCAAATACATGGTCTTTTTATGTTACATAATGCTCAGAATTTCACAACATGAATGTCATACAAGTCATGACTACACTGTGTTTTATCAGTCACTCATATTTAAAGAAGGTTCCTATACTATGAGTTGGGAGAAGGATGTGGCAGGCGACTCTGCAAACAATCCTGAAACAATCAGCCATAGAAAACCCTATCAGGGTTGCTTTGAGTCAGACTTGACGACGTCTTAACAACATACCGTGAGTTCCATTTCTTTTTCAAGGAAACACTGATGTTACAATTCTGTAGGTATTGTCTTGTCCCTTAAGAAAGGAAGGATGTGCTAGGCATGGTGACATATGTCTGTACTCCCCGTGACATAGAAGGCTGAAGGGGGTGGTTTGCAAGTTTGAAGCCTGAGGCAGCCTGAATATCTTAGCAAGACCCTGTCTCAAAAAGTAAAAATTGGTCTGGGGTGCTGCTTAGTGTTACAGTGCTTACGAAGAATGAGGCCCTGGATTCAACCCCTATGTACCACCACCCCAAAAAGTGTGGGAGGGAGTTATGTGCTGAGATACCCGTTGTTATGCAATTTCATCACTGTGTGATGATAATAGAGTGTGCGTACATAGACCTAAGGGTGCAGCTCCCTACACACCCAGGCTGTATGTGCAGCCTGCTGTGTCTAGGATCTCAACAGCACCGCCTTTAACTGTACTGAATACTGTAGGCAATGGTCACACAGCAGTGAGCATGTGTAACTCAGCCACCCAACACAGACAAAGTGCAGTATAGATACGTTATGAAGAGAAGAAGTAGCTCATCTGTGAGGGGCTCTTACCACATGGTGGCCTTATAGGCCTAGGCTTTACGCTGGCTGAGTGAGTGAGGGTTTGGTTCATGAAGGTGAAGGCCTAGAACATGACTACACTACTATAGATTGTGTAAACACTGTGCACTTAGATTGTCCTAAATTTGTTATATTTTTTAAAAGTTTTCTCCAGAATAAATTAACTTCAGCTTACTCTAAGTTTTTCAGTTATGAAACTAAAAGGACTCTGCCGGGTGCTGTGGAGCACACCTGTAATGCCAGCAGCTTGAGAGGCAGAAGCAGGACGATCGTCAGTTGAAGGCCAGAGGCAGCCTGCGCAACATAGTGAGTCCCTGCCTGACAATAAAATGTTAAGAAAATGGGCTGGGGGTGCAGCCCAGTGATACAGCACTTGGAATGGGTGTATGAGGCCCTCAGTTCAACTCCCAAGTATCAAAAAAAAAAAAGCCCTTTACCAATGTGTTTAACCTCTTTGTCTTTTGTAATAACACTTAGCAGAATGCACACTGCAGCTGTATAAAAATGTTTTCTTTATTCTTGAAGGCTTTTCCATTACTTTAATAAAGATATTAAATTTACTGTGTCAGAAATGCTCATTCACCACCATTGGGAGGCTAAAGCGAGAGGATCAGAGTTTGAGGCCAGTCTCAGTTATACAGCACCCTGTTTCAAAAGAGAATCCTCCTGCAAAAAAAACAAAATACTGAAGAACCCCAACAAACCTAAGACACACCCACCCACGATGGTCTCTTAGAGCATCATCCGGATCACTGTCTTCCACCTCCCGTCCTGTCCCAGTGGAACGTCTCCAGAGCTGTCACTTCCTGTGATGACAGCACTTCCCTCTGGACTCCATCCTAAAGCGCCTGTCCGAGGCTCATGCTGAGACAGTGTCACTCTCTGAGCTATAAGACCATGGCGGGTGGTTTTTGTCAGAGTTGCTCCCAAGTAGGTACTGCACCATGAACATTCCTCTCTGTTGGTGAAAATCCTTTTGTGTTGGAGTCCAGATTTTCAAATTTAGGGTCATGCGTAGGTTACAGTGCCTTCCACATCACGAGTGTAAGCACACGTCACCAACAAGCTCCAGTCCGGCTCACCTGCCCCCTGCGAGATGTCACATGTCTAGGTGTGGGTGGCCATAGGGTGCTCATTCCTCCCTCACCAGGGTAGGGATCAAGAGCTACTGAAACAACTGGCAATAGGAACAGGGTGGACATCCGTCACTGAGGACACCTGCTCCACACTAACTACCCTGGGCTAACAGGTTCCATGGTGCTACCAGGTTCCGTGAAAGTCAGCCAAGCCACAAACCACCAGTTGCCAATGGGCTTTTGCTTGGATCAGTACAGCCCTGTGTGGGTATTTTCAGATGTGGCCATCTGTCCCCACACCAGAACTCTGATCATTTCAACATGAGTCCTTCACTAGAGTGTGGCTCAGCATGGTACAGGAAGGTCAGCAGTGTGGCACGCAGTGCCTGAGCAACTTGCTTATCAAGGCAGAGCACTTGAGCCTTTGGCACCTCAGTCCCAATTACAACTGTTGGGGGGCAGTCCTGCAGTCACTGCACCTACTCTGGTCAGAATCAGACGCTTCTGGAATCATGGGAGCCTTGTTCAGTATTGCACACCCCTGGGATCCACCCAGGATGGTGGTTAGTGAAGGTGTGGAAAGGAAGCGGATCCTGTCCTACAAAGAATTTTGTCCCTGTGATGCCTAGTCAGTGTTGCACAGAAAAGATCCACACCTTGTCTGCTTCCTGAGCTGCTGCTTTCCTTTTTGCCATTTCCCCTCTGAGTGCACATCCATGGTGTCTCACAGTCCCCATGCTGGTGAGTAAAGAAAAGAGGAAGGAGTGTTTGCTGTTCGCCTCCCAACACGTGCAAGGAGGTGATGCAGCTGTTCTCCCAGCACAAACCCATGGCCAGAGGGTGGACTCTCCTTAGCAGGGCTGATTACCGGGCTGCCCAAGGACTAATCTGGTGAGCTCAAAGCCTGAAGGGCTTAGGCACAGTGACCTTATTACGTGTGGATGGTAAGTGCTACAAGAGTTAGTGGTGCTCCCTAGCAGCCAAGGTGGTTCATTCCATCATGTGTTGATAGGCCACAGAACCTGTGAAATCTTACGAGGGTGCCGCACCAGGGTAGACACATTATGGGGGGGTGCCATAAGTGTGTAGGCATTTAAGGAGAGGGCATCTATGTATTGATTTCAAAGACGAATTAGGGTCACAGTATGTTCTGGTTTTATTTCAGAAAGGAAGTGCTAATCGAATGCCAGTGCCACCACACAATAGGCAAGACAGTATTGCAATTTTAATAAAGATTTTTCCTTTCTTAAAATGGGTATATATTTTGTCCACCCTCTCTCTATGAGTAGCAGTCGTTAAGTATTTGGATACAATTTTTATAGAGGGATGAACAAAAGGTAGCTGTGTGCACACTCAAGTCCAGAAACCTATTCACAGGTGCCCACCAGGACCTTTACAGGTTGCTTGTGTTGCTGCTCAGATGGACCCAGTCACCAGTCTCTAAGTCGGCTGCATAGCAAAGTTTGAGATGTAGATTGATGAAGAAGTGGACTTATTTGCATTTTGGCCATACTGGGAAGAGAAAACCAGTGTCTTTCAAAGTTCCCTTCAGCTACTTGTGCATACCCAGCATTGTGTGAAAGCGAATGGGAACACAGACCAGAGAATCATTGTGAACTTTTCACTGGGCCTTCTTCCAAGGCCTGGGGAGAGACACAGATGTCCTTTATCTACAGCTATGCCAACAAGGCTGGTCCTGGTGGTGCAGGCCGATAATCAACGAGCTGCAGAGGGTGAGGCAGGAGGATCTTGAGTTTGAGGACAGCCTGGACAACAATTCTAGTCTGCAGCCATAGCAACGTGGTGTCCAATCCCATGATATTTCAGAAGCTCAGCAGGGAAGGGCCTGGTTAGTACCTGGAAGGGAGACCACCTGGGAACACCAGGTATTGTAGGTCAGGGAGAAGGACATGGCAACCCACTCCCAAAAAACAAAAGAGCCATTGAAAACCTTATGAATGGCAGAGAAGCACTGACAAGTGTTTGAATTGTTGTGCATTGGGTCACTATGAATCGTACACTTACTCAACAACTAACAACAACAACATGCCAACAGGCAGAATCCCTTCTGAGCTCTCCACCAACATGTCCTGTGTGAAAACTGCACTACCGTCACATCCCACCATCCGCCAATCCTTTATCTCTTATATGACTTAGTATCATGTCCTGGTGGACCAGGAGGGGCTAGTGATTGGCACCTCAGATGGGGGTCTCTTGAGCTGCCTTTTCCCTCTTTTCCAAAGAGAATCCTGAGCGGCCTAGCCACATTTTTTCCTTTTTGTGTTTCACTCTTGGGGATACAACACAGGGTCTTGTGCATACATACGAAAGAACTACCATGGAGCTAAGTCCTCAGCCTTATTTGTCCAGGTTTTAAATTGAGGCATTTATTTTCTTCATTTTGTTGTTTGGTTTTTTGAGACAGGGTCTTGCTTTGTACCTGAGACTGTCCTGGAACCCACTATGTAGACCAATCTAGTCTTGGATGTGTGTGTATCCTCCTGCCTCAGCATCCTGAGTGCTGGGATTACCCAGATGCACCACCGTGCCTGGCTAAAAAGAGGAATTTTCTTTTCTCTCCTCCTCCTCCTCCTCCTCCTCCTCCTCCACTAACTACTGCTGCTGCTGCTGCTGCTGCTGCTACTACTACTACTACTACTACTCTGTATGTCCTGGTGAGGATGGAACTCAGAGCCTCATTGAATGCTAAGCAAGCACTTGACTGAGCTAAACCCCCAGGGCTAGGAATTTATTTTCTTCAGTTTAAAATCTTGTGTGTATATTTTGCATGGTATTGTTTGTGTCTCTCAGCTTGTCATGCTGTGAGGGCTTATATATTGCTGTAATCCTAAAAGCTATGTTACCTATCAATATTTCCGATACCAGCAAGGTGGCCCATGGTGGACAGGTTTCAGCTGAGCTTCCAGACTAAGACAAACTGGGGAGAAGGAATCTGCAGCCCATCTTGAAACAATTAGCTGCTGAAAACCGTATGCATAGCAGAAAAGCACTGTCAAATACAGTGCGGACCTCCCCAGGCTGGAACACATTCAAAAGATGAGTGGGGGAGAGTGACCTCACCTAAGAAGAGTCGACCTTCATGGCAGGGCTGGCGTGAAGCCCCTGGACCTCCATTTGCTGATGCGGGATGACTCAAAATGAGAAGAAACACAGTGGCTGCAACAATGGGCTCAAAGATAACGAAGATCCTGTACATGGCACAGTGTCCAGTACTGTTTCACTGTGTTGTACATCAGGTCGCTATATGTTTTACTCAACGCTGGCCCCTAACAACAACGGTATTGTTTCAGATGTGTTTTCAAAATACTATTGTTGCAGGAAAATTTAAATCAAATCTAAGATGTTATAATGTTTGCCTAAAAGGTAAATACTAGAACTTAATACTCCTTGTGTAAAACTTATGCATTCCATCCTGTAGGTCACCTCCCATGCTTCTTTGCCTTTCTCCATGCTATAATCCCTTCTGGAATTCTTACAACTGCTAAACTCAATCTATTGAACGTACTCTCCACCCATAACCCTTTTCCCTATTTCTTGCATCATGTAGATATTACCTACCTATTTCCATGGTAACTAGCTCAACCCACCTACATGCAGGCTGTGCACATGTGGTTCCAACTGACAGCCCCCACCTTGTGAACTATATAACCCCAGGAGAACTGGGGTTCAGGGTCAGTCCTGAAAGTTATGTGGGCTGTCATTGCTATAGTAAGTTTTGTTTTTTGTTTTTTTTTATGCGGTACTGGGAGTTGAACCAAGGGCTCCTTCTTGCATGCTTTGCAAGTGCTGGACCACTGAGCTGCACCCCAGCCCTTTTTTTTTTTTTTTTTTTTTTTTACTTTTTTGAAACAGGGTCTTGCTAAATTACAAAAACTGCCTCTGGTCTCGAACTTGGGATCCTCCTGCCTCCACCTCCCAAGCCTCTGGGATTACAGGCATGCGCCACCGCGCCCAGCCGCGATACATTTTTTTATGTTACCCAACTCCTAAGTCTCTCAAAGTACTTTCAGTTTTCTCACGCTGCTCCACTATCATTTAGTTTGGAGGCTTGTTATGTCATTCTTTAAACAATATCTTTTAAGGAATGAAGAATGTTGTAGTTGGGAACGGTGGTACATACTTGTCATCCCAATTCATTGGGAGGTGGAGGCAGAAAGCTGGCAAAATTAAAACTGGTGGCAGTTTGAGTGTCTTAGACTCTGTCTGAAGATAAAAAGTAAGAAAGGGGCTGGGCCTGCAGCTCAATGGGAGAGGAGGAGCAAAGTATGTGTGAGGCCCTGGGTTCATCTCCCTAGTACCTCCAAAAACAAAAAAGGAAAAAAAAAAAAAAAAAAAGAATGAGAAAAGAGAAAGTAAGAATTGGGCAATTTGAAGCCACACATGGTAGCACATTTATATAATTCTGGTATTAACGGGAGGCAGGAGGATTGTGAGTTCAAGGTTACATAGTGAGTTTGAGGCAAGCCTGGCTGCATCTCAAGAATGTCTTAAAAAGAGAGAGACAGAAAGGTGGATTTTAATATGTTCCACACTGCAGTGTAGATTTTCCTCCATCCTGGCCATGTCCATCACCATTTTCAAACAGAGGAGGTGTGATGATCTGTAGGGGAGCTTGGCTCCAAGTCAATGTCACAAAGTAAAGGACACCAGATAACTAGGCCTACAATCATTATGGGCCTGTTAACATTCCCTTTTTGGAGGAAGTGGAAGGTGGTAAGACCGCCATGTAATCCTCCTGACATTGCCCCCACCCACTCCAGTCACCAGTATGTGAGAGGTGAAGAACTGGCTGGGGTTCAGGTTCCCATGGGTGCACCTGCCCTTGAGTCACCTCTGCTTCTGTAGTAACTGTGATAAGCTCATTAATCCATCACATTGGATGAGACACAATCTTTCTTTGTGCTGTTGGCTGCCTTCACATTTGAGGTGAAAAGTTGTTTCTCTTAATGTCTCCCCAGGAAAGTCACACTGTTGTAGAAAATTTAAATCAAAAGTTAAGATGTCATGATGTTTGCTTAAATGTAACTACTAGAACGTAATGTTCTTGTTACAGACTTGCTAAATTTATCTTGCTGTATATGTATAACTTATACATTCCACCCTGTGAGTCACCTCCCTTCTCCTTGCTTTTTTTTGGGGGGGGTAGTGGGGTTGAACTCAAGGTCTGGCACTGGATGCTTTGCAAGTGCTGTATCACTGAACTGCATCCCCAGCCCATTTTTTTACTTTTTGAGACAGAGTCCTGTGAAATCCCGTAATCTGCCTCTGGTCTCAAACTTGTGATCCTCCTGCCTCTGCCTCCCTTGTCACGGGGATTACAGGTGTGTGCCACTGTACCGGCCTAAATTTTTTATTTTACCCGTTTCCAGAGTCTCTTGAAGTACTTTCGATTTTCTCACGCCACTTCAACACAATATTTGCCTCCCAAGCAGGACCCTGATAGAACAAAAGATGAATGCGGGTGGAACATTTTCAGGAGAAATCCCAGGGTCGGTGTCTTTCTCTGTGTGGTAGGGGATGGCACACCTTGAATGTAGTCTGCCAGGTGAATATGTGGATGCCCTGAAAACCACTGGCGCACTAGAGAATATATTGCAGTCCCTCAAAGCACACGAGAAGGCTGCGGTGGAATTTGCGTTAAACTCTCATCAGTCCTCTTGACTCAGCTTCCTCAGCGCTGGGGTAACAGGTATTGACCCTGAAACCTAGCCTGACGTTTTGTATTCATCATCCAATTTTAGTAGGTTGTGTGTTTCTGGAAATATGTCCCTGGCGTGTAGGTTCTCCAGTTTGCTGTTGTACTTTCATTGGATCCATTCTATTATTCGAAATTGGTAATTATGTCTCTGCTTTCATTTCTGAATTTATCTATTTGAGTCTTCTTTCCATAGCTAAATGTTTATCAATTATTTTTTTTTTCAAAAAATCAATTTTTGGTATCATTGATGTTCTGTTTTTTTCTATTCCCTATTTCATTCATCGCTTGTGTCCCCTTTTCTTTCTACCAACTCCATGTTTTCCGTACATGTAATAATTTTGTTTCCTTTACAGAAATTATCACTTTTTGGCTGAAAATGGTTATCCTGAAGAATAAGGTGTAACCACCTTTCATATGCCTCAAAATTCCTGATCCCTCGAGGTCATTTTGCGAACCCTCTTGTTCCAGTCTAACCTAGTATGGTCAGGGAACCTTTTAACTCTGAGGCCATGGGGTTAGTGCTTTAGACACTGAGTCTGAAATGGACTTCTCACAACTGTGACCTTGTGCCTAGGAAGAGCCAGAAGTGCTCAGTGAGTGTAGGAAGACATCTGGCCCACACCTGAAGGCCAGGGGCAAGGGCTGCTTAAGGGATGAAGCTAGGGAAGGTCCATGTGCGGGGCAAGCCCGCCCTGAGAAGGTCGGCCTGATGCCTTGCCTGTCACTCAGCCATCAGGGGGCGGGCCTAGCAGGGGCAGGTCCTCCTAAGGAACAAATCTGCACTGTGGAGCTCAACTCATCCCCTGGCTCATCGCTTCTGCTGTCACTCAGGCCCAAGGAGTGGGTACTGGAAGAACGACCAAGGGGGATCCCAGGGGAGGGGCTTCACGGGCTGTCCAATCAGGAGCGCTGGTGGAAGGAGGCGGGGCCTCCACACACTGCAGGATTTTGGACATTTTGTCCAGTGCAGCCATACTGGGATCACCGCTCAGCTGTTACGAGAGGAGCACATGGCCCAGCATTTGATGTGCGGTGACCTTGGCTGAGTCAGGAGCTGCGAGGAGAACGCAGGGAGCCAACTGGAGCCCGGAAGTGGTGAGCGTGGGCGCACACCGGAAGCCCAGGGGCGAGGGCTGCCGAGATGCTGAAGCTAGGGCGGGTCCACCTGGGGAGCAAGCCCTCCCTCGGGAGGTCTGCGGGGTGCGTTTGCTGTCACTCATCTGTTAGGGGGCAGGCCCTGGATGAATAGCCAATCATCCTCAGGTCAGGCCTGAACCGGCCGTCCAATCCCGAGCACTGGCTGCAGGGGGCGGGGCCTCCCGCCTAGAGGTCTCTTCCTCTCTGAATCCGCCATCCTGGAATCCTCGTTGGGGGTCTCAAGGCGCCCAGTGTTCAGTGTTTGCTGTGCTGTGGTCTCCGCTGATGCAGGCGCGGGGAGACCCCGGGCTGGGAAATGGTGAGTGTGGGCGCACACCGGAAGGCCAGGAGACAGGGCTGCTGAGACGCTGAAGCTAGGGCGGGTCCACCTGTGGAGCTAGCTTGCCCTCAGGAGGGCTTGGGATGCATTTCCTGTCACTCACCTGTCAGGGGGCGGGCCATTTATGAATAGCCAATCAGCCTCAGGGGCCGGCCAAAGCCCGCCATCCAGTCCCCAGCGCTGCCAGGAAGAGGCGGGACCTCCACCTCGCGCTTTCTTTCAGGAGCCGCCATACTGGAACTCTCGCTCGGGGTTTCTGAGGCGCCGAGTGCTCAGTGTTTGCCGTGGTCTTCGCTGACTCGGGCGCCGTGCGGAGGACGCGGGAGACCCCGCGCCGGGAAGTGGTGAGTGCGGGGCCGGGCGTCCCGACCCGGGGAGGACGCGCTGGCCGGGCCCCGCCCGAAGCGGCCGTGGGGCCCCGGGCCTAGACATCCCCCGAGTCTGGCACCGCCGCCCCTCGGTGCGGTCGCCCGTGGTGGGGCCGGGTCGGAAGCGGACCTGGGCGTCCCGTGCTGTCCCTGCGCGGCGCCGGGGTCCCGGGAGGCGCCGCGGGTGCGCCGCAGACCGCGGGGAGAACGGGGAGGCGCGGGCCGTGGCCGCCCGGGGTTTCCTTCCGGGAAGCCCAGGTCGGCCGCGGTCCCTCGCGGACAGCGTTATTTTTCCGTTTTCAGCCGGGGCCTCGCTGTGGACCCCAGGCTGGGCTCCCGCTCTCAACCCTCCGGCCTCGGCCGCCCTGGTGCTGGGGTCCCCGGCGGGCACAGGCCGGGCTGTGGGTGTCGCCTCGGAAACCTCCTTGGCACAGTCAGGGTCGTCGAGTTTTTCTTTACCACCCGGAAGTTCTGAACTTTGCACTTTACGTTGTTTTCCACCTTCCTTGAGTTACTCTTGTGAATATTGTCCGCTTCTGTCGAATAATTTTTTTGTAGTAGGTGTCCACGTGGTCCTGAGCATTTGATGAGAAGACCAGGCGTTCATCCTTGAACTTCCTCTGCTCCCTTGTCAAAGCTCATTTTACCATAGTTTTATGGGTTAATTTCTGTTTTCTATAATTTAATTCTTAATTTGTTTTCATTTTTATTTTGTTTGTTTTTTTATATTTGCAATACTGGGGGTTGAACCCAGGGCCTCGCGCTTGCATGTTTTGCAAGTGCTGGACCACTGAGCTGCAACCCCAACCCGTTTTTTTGCTTTTTGAGACAGGGTCTCGATAAATTACGCAGACTGCCTCTGGCATCTGGTCTCGAAGTTGTGATCTTCCTGCCTCTGCCTCCTGAGTCACTGGGATTACAGCATGCGGAATCGCGCCCAGCTCTTTATTTTTTAATCTTGATGCAGGTTTTCAGTAAATTACACATGCTGCCTCTCGCCTTGAACCTGTGATCCTGCTGCCACCAAGGAGTTAGTGGGATTATTGAAGTGAACCACAACACTTGGCCTTCTTCTTCTTCTTTTTTTTTTTTTTTGTTTTGTTTTGTTTGTTTGTTTGTTTGTTTTTAAGACAGACATCATCTCACAATCTAGCCCTGGCTGGCCTAGAAGCCCCATACAGTCCAAGGTGGCCTTGAATTCCTGTTGATCCTCCTGCTTTAGCCACCTGAGTGCTACCATGCATAGCTGGTGTCACTTCTTTTGGAAGACTTTACTGGTGACATCACCTGGATCTTATTCATCCTTTTCCAGACAGTTATTAGTTATTGACTCAACCTCTCACCTGTTGATATTGGGGGTGTCTCCTCGTGTGCCTTTTGGTGGAGTGCTTCTTGTAAAGAATTCCCTTGTTTATCTGAGTTCCCAAATGTGTGGTGATGGAATTGTTCATGATAGTCCTTCATGCTCCTTCTCGTCCAGGATAGTGCTGGTCCTCCTTGCATTATAATGAGTTGTTAAGTCTTCTTTATTCTTTCTGGCTATGTTTGTCAATTTTAAATAAATTTTTTAATAACCCCCATCAGGATTTTTGGATTTCTCTATTGAGTTCCTGTTTGCAGTTTAATCCTGTAGTTGTTATTTACTTGTGATTGGTACACAGATTATCACGCTGTGCTTTCTGCAGATACCTAATGTGGAAGGTTCCGTGACTGACTTCTTAGTCCTCTTCTTTTCTAGTGTATGCATTCATTCCCTTAATTTTCCCCAGGTACTGCTTGTGCTTCATTCTGTCACTTTTCATGAGATGTACTTTGTTTGAAATATTTTGAAATAGTTAAATTTTTCTTGGGACTGTTTGACTCATGTACTACTTAGACCTTTGTGGTTTAATCTCTCATTCTTTGGATGTTGTTCAACTATGTTTGTTACAGATTTCTAGTTTAATTTCAGTATGTGTTTAGACCATACTTTTGTGTGTTTGCTAGTCTTTCATATTTGTCAACGTGTATTATGATTCAGAATGTGGCCTATCTTGTTGAATATTCCCAGTGATCTTGAGAAGAATGTGTATTTTATTGTTGGTTGAAGTACAAATATAAATTAAATCTAGTTGAACAGTGATGCTAATGAGTTACACTAAACTACTACTGATTTTTATGCTTACTTATCTATGAGTTAGCAATACTGCTGTTTTGGTGTCTTGCAGTATAATTGTGGATGTCTTTATTTTTACAAAATAGATGTGTTTTGTTTTGTTGTGATTCCCAGGATTTTACCATTGTGTATGCTAGGCAGGTACTCTGCCGCTGAGCTATCATATACTTCTAGCCCCAAATAGGTTTCTTTGTAAACTCAAGACTCCCTCCCTATCTTTTCACAGTTTATAGCTAGGCATTGTAATACATTATTAATTGGTAGAGGGCACAGTAGAGTTAGGATTTTTGTATATTTTAGGATTGCTTTTGAGAGAAATTAAATGTTAATTCATACATATTTATGCCCATTTATATACTACAGAATGAGTCTTTTTTTGTTTTTATTTGGTTAAGATTTGCTCTTGTTATGTAACCCAGGCTGTTCTGGAACTCATGATCCTCCTGTCTCAGACTTGTGTGTTCTGAGAGTAGAGGCATGAACCCCCATGCCCAGCTGTGCCATGTCAATACATGTATGCCCTGTGTAAGACTGGATTAGGGCAACTGACAGATCTATCAGTTCGATATTTTTGTACGTTTGTTGGAGACATCCTCAATGGTCTTCATCAACTACTTTGAAATAGTTACTTGTTGTCAACTACAGTTATCCTGCCATGTTGTAAAAGATTGTAAGTTATTCCTCCTTTACAACTGTATTCCTGTATCTATTAACTGTCTCTTCTGACATCCTCCCTCATACCTGCTCAGGTTCTGGTAAACACTCTTTAACCCCTACTTTGATGGGCTTTCTCTCTTATTCTTATTTTCATTTCTATAATTTTTCCCATGTATTTTGATCTGTTTTATGGGCATATCTAGTAAGGATTTAAGATGGCTGATATATAGTATTACAGTCTGATGTACAGATATACATTCTGGTAAGTCTAATGGGTGAGATGTTTTGTCTAAAGTTAAAGGTTTTTTCCTCTCAGGAGTTGCATTTTCCTCTTTCTCTGCCTTGTTTTTGATTTTTTTATTTGTTTCAATATGGACATTTGAATATCATAATGAAGTATCTTTTATTTTTTTCTTTGCGGTACTGGGGTGTTGAACCCAGGGCCTTGTTCTTGCATGCTCTGCAAGTGCTGGGTCACTGAGCTGCACCCCCAGCCCTTTTTTTTTTTTTTTTTTTTTTTTTTTTTTTTTTTTTTTTTTTTTTTTTTTTTTTTTTTTTTTTTTTTTTTTTTTTTTTTTTTTTTTTTTTTTTTTTTTTTTTTTTTTTTTTTTTTTTTTTTTTTTTTTTCCTTTTGGCTTCTTGAGACATGGTATCACTAAGTTACACAGGCTGCGTCTAGTCTCGAACTTGCGATCCAAGACACAGGCAGGCTGCTAGAACTCCCCTACAGCTTGCACTTTCTGTTGAACTTAGCCAGTTAGAAACTAGAACTGAGAGAGAGGAACTTGTGGGGCATTTATTTATTATATTTTATTATTTTTATTTTTTTTTTTTTTTTTTACTTTTTATTTATTTATTTATTTATTTATTTGCAGTACTGTCGGTTTGAACACAGTGCCATGTATATGCTAGGCAAGTACTCCACCTCTGAGCTGTACTCTCAACCCCCCCCTCTTTTTTTTTTTTGGTCTCTTTTGCAGTACTGTGGGTACTGAGTCCAGGGCCTTTTGCATAATTAGCAAAAACCTTGCCAGGGAGCTCCACCCCTTGCCCTTTTTTATTTTTTAAATCGAGACAGGGTCTTTAAGAGGCCTAACAGAGGCTTCCTCTGGCCTCCAACCTGCAATCCTCCTGTGTCTGCCTCCCAGGCTGCTGAGATTACAGGCAGACACTCTGATACCCAATGACTACACCCATGTTTTCTTTGTGATTATGAAAATCTAAGTTTTACATTTAGGTCTGTAATGTATGTTGAGTTAACATTTATGCAGGGTGTAAGTCACGAGTCCCCAATGTCTTTGTTATAGATCATGTCCTCTTAGGATGCAGGCCATACATCTGGAGATGAACATCAAGGGATGCTGTGCCTGTATTTATAGTTGCTACTAATTATGGGGCACACACCTCCCAGTTTGGCCCAGATGTTCTGACAAGAGATGCCGCCATGCACACAGATACTAAACACAACTCACTTGGGACCCTCAGGTGAGGGGCACGGACTCCTGCGGCCCTCAGGAACACTGGTGGAGATGGGAGAAAGGAAAAGGCCTAGGGCGCTTTTGCCTTGTGTGGACAAACACAGCTCTTTATTGCCTCCCAGTCCTTAGAAGGGCGGGAGGAACCCAAAGTGTACAGCTTACAAGTGCTAGCAGCCTAAGTGCTGCAGCTGTATGCTGCCTGGGGTTGGGGGAGCAGCCACAGCTCTTCTGCTGGGACCGGAGACTGTCCTCAGCTTCAGCCTTTTGGCCCTGTGTCCAAGAGGCTTTCCTCAGCTTGCTTCTAGTCCATCCTTCCTTGAAAGCACCACCTAGTTGTCCTGGTCTTGGAAGTCATGAGGAGAGTGAGTTCTATCTTCCTCGGTGGTCTGAGTCACAAAGAGTTTTTGCTTCATCGGTGATCAGACAGAGAGTTCTTTCTTCCTCAGTGGTAGGACAAAGAAAGAGAGAGTACTGCTGCAGTGTAGCTCCTTATATAGCTCACCCTGAATGGCCTGAGCCAATCACCTTTGAGTCCAATTGTCCAATCAGGTTTGGGGGATTTATGAAAGGTTTTGTACAAAGTCCAATTAAGTTACTTTTACTTTCCCTGGATTTCTAATTTACAAACCAAATCTTCAAAAGCTGTTTTCCCAGTTTTGGGGTTTTTGCCAATTTCCCCCTACACATCCCTCTTTTTCTTTGAATTTTTTAATTTGATGGGCATGTTCTCTGAATAGTTGTCCCATTACAGAATGTTTTAGCTCCTGATCATTTACATCACATTTTACATTTCAAACTCTCCTGGTGACTACAAATACAATTATGATTATAAGGCTTACAGTAATAATGGTAGTATACAACAGAGTATTGGTAGGTTTGAACCACTCCTTTGTAGTTTTTAGTGAATTTAACTCGCTTTGACTATATCCTCAATTATTGGTTCTCCTGTCAAATTCTGTAATTGCAGCTTTACATTTCGTTTTAATTCGTCTATCAATTTGGACGCGTTGCCTCTGACTAATAAATGCTTTTGATTTTTTCCCAATTCTCAACCAAATGATTATATTTTACTGGGGTTACACAGAACCCTATTGTTTCCCAGTCACAACTCATTGACAATGTTTTTTGTGTATTTTCTAGTTGGTCTTCAATTAATATTACCACCTGTTGTAAGTCTGTGACTTGCTCTTGTGAAGAAGAGTATGTTTCTCTCTGTGTTGACCACAGTCTTTGAGCATTGGAATGCCATCTCTGTATATAGTCCTTGGTTTGGATGGCCTGATGTAAGGCCACCCCACTTGTCGCTGCCACAGCAATTACACCAGTTATGCCTAAAACTGCTGCTACTATGAGTCCCACAACTCACTTTGTACATTTTAAGTTTTTTTACAATTCCCTGGAGCAAGGCTAAGGCCGGTGAGTCTTGCCATGGCCAGTGTTGTCTAACTGGTACCCAAATTCCCTTTCTTGCACATAACAAATAGATGTTTTCTTTTTTAAAGTCCACATTTAAAGAGGTATTTACACAGGTGTACAATTTACATGGTTTGCAAAGAAGTGACCCATTCTTCTTGTTCCATTTTGTCTCCCCTCTTAACATTACATATGAGAATCTTACACAAGCTCTTAATTTCATTCTAGCCTTTCTACCAGGGTCTGGAGTGCTTACTGCCCAAGGAGGTCTAACTGTAGCCACCAACTTCCACAGGTGTACTTGTGGAGGTACCTTTTCTGTTACCTGGAGGCTCAGATCCATGCCTTTTGGCATCCATGGCACATCTTTGGCTTTCCTTGACCCAAATGATGGAATGTACAACCTCTCCTCACTTGACATTGGCCAGATCTTATTGACCACTGTCAAGAGGTGCCTTTCCTTTTCCCCTATACACATAGGCACACCTTCACTTCCCACATTACAGTTTCTGATGACTTTTCCTTCCTCCTCTGGCTTTAGTGGGCCTCTCGGGTCATAAGGTCCCACCACCCATGGCACTTCACTGGTATAAATGGTTACAGGTGCATCATCCCGAGTAACCAGCCTGTTGAGCGGTGGGTTGGATATGTACGCCCAATATACATAGCTGTTGTTTACTTCTGTTCCTTTTACCTCTTTTGTGTCATTTACTATTACTTGCTCCACAGCCGCAGCCCTTGGCATGTGGATGCTGCACATAGATGGAGCACTGTTAACATTATTAGGGTACCCTTTGTCGTTGCTCCTTTTTTCCCTTTTGTGGTCTCACCCAGTTTGATGTTTTTTTCTGTTGTCGTTACTGCTTTTGGGTTCGTTGTTTGAGCTGTCCTCAGCTTCACCATTCCCTCCATCAGTCCTTACACTCTTTGCACCCCATCTTCCGCAATGGTTCCCTGGGTGTTTGGAAGAATGTGCCTCACTGTCCAAGCCCTTTTCCCTTTTTTGGTGTTACTACCCTCGGTGTCCTTTGGTCTCTGGACATTTCACACCAGGATCCAAATCGGCTTGTCTTCCCCTGTGGGAAGACACATGCCAAACCTTGGCCTTGGGCTAGTAATATGTTGGGCCCCCTCCACTTTCCACGGAGAGGGTCCTTCCATCGCACCAAAACTTCTGGTAGCCTAGCCATCTGTCTCCAGTGCTTTTTCACTCTGGGCCTATTTTCATTTTTTTTTAATATTAAGTATGTTTATTGTTGTTAAGGCTTTACTAAGTATTACATTGGGCTGGGATTTAGCTCAGTTGGTAGAGCGCTGCGCTGCAGTCTCTGAGGTCCCGAGTTCAATTCCCAGCACCGCAAAAATGGGAGAAGGACCTGGCAATCCACTCCCAAGGCAATCCCGAAACAGTCAGCCATTGAAAACCCTATGAGGGTAACTATGAGATACCGACTCAACGGCACCTAACAACAACAAGTATTACATTAGGTAGGTATGCCCCTTTCCCTCCCCCTTTTCTTTTTCTAATTGCTGTTTTAAAGTTTTGTGGGCCCTTTCCACTATGGCCTGTGCCTGGGGGTTGTAGGAAATGATGTGAACAGTGAAGCAGAGCAGGACAGAGCTGTATCCATAGGCAAGTGGGAGCCAATTATCTGGTTTATAGTAATAGGCTAGATACACATTTCTTGGTTGGTCTGAGGGGTAATGATGATTTTCCCAAATCCATCAAGATTAGAGAATAATGTTTAGAATTTCTCTCATAAAAAGATTTCTTTAAAAAAGAGAGAGAAAGCCAGATGCCATTTACACAACAATCCCATATAATTGAGAGACTCAGGTAGGAAAATCATGAGATTGAGGCCAGAGGCAGGCAGTGTCTTTAATGTGATCATATCTGAAATTTGGCAGTAGAAAAGGGATGAGGATGCAACTCAGTGGTGGAACATCTGCCCAATGTGCACAAGGCCCAGGATACAACCTCCAAGGAAAGAAGAAAATAAAAACATACGCAGGAAAAGATTTGAGGCTGTGGAGGGTGTGGTGGCTAGGAGGGATCTTAGTGACTTTCCTTGTGCTCCTACTATGAGATCTGATGACTCTTTCTTTTATGGGAGTTTTTAATTGTGAAGCATGAGTCCTATTTTGCTCTTTGCCTAGAGTGTTTAGGGCTTCTGAGCCCATTGGAAATCTATTAGAGCTTCAGGGTCACCATTTCAATTTCTATTAACCTGGGATTCTGATAGGTATTAATCTTAATATGTAGGATGTTTGGAGTACTTTGCCATCTGAGTGATATTGAGCTGACCCCTCTGAATATGGGGTAATTTAACTTTTATTTAAATCTTTAATTCTTTCAACAAAGATTGCAATTTTCAGGGCATAACTTTTATACTCATTTATACTCAAGTATTTATACTCATTTTATACTCAAGTGCTTCTTTTTAATTTTTTTCTTGACATTGTTTTCAGAGCATGAGGTTGCTCTCAAGTCCTCATGAATGCTGGGCAAGTCCTCCCCTACTCAGTAACACCCCCAATTTCTTTTTGATTTTTTGAGACCAGGTCTGAGTTGTTTTAGCTGCCCCCAGGGGTGAACCTGCCTCCTGCCTCTCAGCCTGTCCAATAGCTTGATTACAGACATGTGTCACAGCACCAGTATTTGTTCTTTGAGTGATAATTTAAATGATACTCTTAATTGCCTTTGAAATATTTTATAGTGAGTGTATAGAACTGCAGGTTTTTTTGCATATTATTTTCTTTGACCTTAGTGAACACATCTTCATCTTGAATGCTTGTAATTTTTGAAAACTGCATAATAGCACTATAAATATTCCTGTTCCTTTGTTTCTGTGGGTGTGTTGTCTCACATAGTCAACTTGCTTAGGTAAAAGCACCTGTGGATTTGGTTTGGGCTCCAGGGATACCAATCTATCATGTGGCATGAGATTATGAATTCACTCTGTAGAAGTCAAGTTGTTGTGAGTCTTATGACAGTTTTTCCTTATACTGGGTCTTTCTCTGTAGGCCAGGTTGGCGGCGACCTTGTGTTCCTCCTGCCTTGGCCTCTTGAGATCGTGAATTACAGGAGTTTCTGTCTATTCTTAAGAGGTTTTGTTATGACTTCTGGCTGATCGTGGCCTACAAAACAACATCACCAGCTACCTGTTGTTCATTGATTCCCACAAATTAAAATTTTTTCATGTTTTTCATTATTTCAGACTTCTGCTTTTTTATTGCTTGTACTTTTGCTACATCAGGTGTTTTAGAAGGCTCTTTGTGTTTCAGGATTGTCAATGTTGTTGTCTTGGCCACCATGCTAAATGACTAATAACAATCCACGTTGTTGTTGTTAGGTGCCATCAAGGAGGTGTCTGACTCCTAGCGACCCTGTGTGCAACAGACAAAACACTATTATCTGTGATTCTCTGACATTCATCGGGTTTTCCCTGGCTGATTGTTTTTTGGGAGTGGGCTGCCAGGTCCTTCTCCCAAGCCTACAGCGCCTGGCATTCCCAGAGGGTCTCCCAGCCAAGGACTAACTAGGCCTAACCCTGTTTAGCTTCCAAGATCTGACAGGATAAGACACCACAGTGGTGCAGCTGCAGATGTAGTTTCTAATGGAGTTAACAGGTGTAAGACAAACCACCTGGCTACATTGAGATCTTTCTAAGAACACATCATTTTCCATTCCATTCTGCCTGATATTACTCAATGGTATTTTAAAAATTGATTTATGGGAACCGTTAAATGATTGTGTATCATGTTTAGTACTTGGTTAGATTTTGCTTGGTGTGAACAGAATGTAGAGTTCCAAAGGTCTCTCATGATGTCATCACACAAAATTGGCTCCAGTCTCCCATTTGGAAAATTGTGACAAGATGCATCCAATAGTGTGGACAAGTGAAGCTTGTTAGACACTTAGTGCTCAGAGTGTTTTTGGGTGACGATCCTCTAGTCAGCAGTGTGTGCGGCAAATTCGTATACTTTCAGAAAGAAACCAGTTCAGAAAGCTGTACAGAAAATACTGTTTGCAGAAATTACTTGGGCACAGTGAGCCATGTGTATCATGTGTGGGTAGAAACTCTCCCAGAATCTCCAGTTGCCTGATACCAGGAGAGGTCATAGTTTGTGAGGAGGAATTTTAAGGACAAGAATTCTTAGGACTGCTCATGTTAACTCTCTTGTGGATATTAGGTTGTGGGACTTTCTTAAGATAGGTACCAGGGATCCACTCCAAAAAGAGAAGTTAGGGTTAACCCAGCAGTGGATGTTACTCTCTGGGACCACTCTTGTGAATGATCCTGCTAGAATTAGAATTCTGTGTGGCAGAGTGTGGACCACGAGTAAAAATTTCACTGACCATATTGAGGACTGACTGTGCAGACACCACAGTCATGTGACCAACTCAGGGATTGAGTGTGGATTCCTATTGCTGAATCTACTCCTTCACCTGTACACGTGTTTGTCACATTTTAGGTCATGGTGTCCTTTGAGGATGTGGCTGTGACCTTCACCCAGGAGGAGTGGGTTTTGCTGGATCATTCTCAGAAGACGCTCTACAGAGATGTGATGCTGGAAACCTGCAGGAACCTCACTTCTATAGGTAAAAATGACACCTTTCCTTCACTTAGAAAACATACATTTCTTACGTATCCCTGCTTTTCAGTTATTCTGAATGTGGAAAAGGAAGAACTGGAAAATTAAATCAGGCATGGTTACAATGTACATTGAGCCTAACAACTAAATCTTTGTATAATTTATAATAAAGTTTAATTGGTTTTTTTGGTCTATATATTAGGAAACAAACTGGAAGCTCAGAAAATTGAAGATCAATCTGAGAATCCCTGGAGAAATCTAAGGTAATTTTCATAAAGAGGTAGTAATGATATCTGGGTCTGGTGGCGCATGCCTGTTATCCCAGCAGCTCGGGAGGCAGAGGCAAGAGGATTGCAAGTTCGAGACCAGAGGCAGTCTGCGTAACTTAGCGAGACCCTGGCTCAAAAGAGTTAAAAAAAATGGGCTGGAGGTGGCAGCTCAGTGGTCCAGCACTTGTAAAGCATGCAAGTGCGAGGCCCTGGGTTCAACCTCCAGTACTGCAAAAAAAAAAAAAAAAAAAAAGTAGTAGTAGTAACGGTAGTAGTAATGATGTGTTGTACAAATCTAAGGATGTCATCAAATTTTTAAAATAATGAAACGAGACAAAGAATCACACTTCAGTTTATTTATCATTTCAGACATCTCACCAACAACACATACTATAGTTGAAGAAAGGTGGTCACTGCAAAATCGTTCACTTGGAAATAGTTTCCAAAAAAAGGCCCTATGCTAGGGGCCCAGGCCTGTTATCGCACGAACTTGGTAGTGGGAGGCAGGGGGATCACAAGTTTGAGGCCAGAGGCAGAGGTGTTAAAACTAATCAAGACTCTGACTCAGAATAAAAATTAACAAAGGATCTGGATTTGAAGATCAGTTTTACCATGCATTCGAAGTATGTGCAAGCCTAGGGTTTACCTGCATTGGACCGCAATTAAAAAAAGAAAAAGGAAGGAAAGAAAGTGCTTTCATCGGTGTAAATATGTTGATAATCGCCTTGTAAAAGTCCTCTTGGAAAATAATCTGTTGGCTTTCTTTTTTATTTTCTTTTTTGGTTGTCCATGGGATTTGAACCTAGGGCCTCCCACAAACATTCCAGGCATTCCACTTGTTGTTCTTGTTGTTAGGTGCTGTCGAGTCATGTCCGACTCAGAGCGACCCTCACAGAGTTTTCAATGGCAGATTGTTTCGATATTGCCTTGGGAGTGGGTTGCCATGTCCTCCTCCCATTTTTGCGGTGCTGGGAATCAAACTCGGGACCTCAGAGACTGCAAAACAGTGCTCTACCAACTGAGCTAAATCCCAGCCCTAGGCATTCCACTAGTGGGCTGCAATCGCAGCCCATTTATTTATTTTTTTCATTCTGTTTATACTCAAAGCCTTGCTAAGTTATGAAGACAGCTGTGTGATCCTCCTGCCTCTGCCTCCCTAGTCCCTAGGATGACAAGTACAGGAAAATTGTTCATGCATTTTTCACCCTTTCATAGGCACATCCTGTTACACCCTGGATACCAAGCACATGAGCAGGAGGAATATGGAGAAAGGCATTGTATACATAAAGAATGCGGGACACCCATCATTTCTACCATAAGTGTTCAAAGAAACAAGGTCACTCATACCAGTGTGCCAAATGAATGTAAGGTATTCTTGAAAGCCTTCAATTCTCGCAGTTCATTTCAAGTACATCAAAAAATGCATGGTGAAGAAAAACCATGTGAATGTAACCAGGGTACGAAGGCCTCTGTTTGTCTTACTTCTTTTCAAATACATGGGCATGCACACATTGTAGGAAAATCTCCCAAATTGAAAGAATGTGGTAAAAATCTTAGTTCTTCCAGTTCCCTTCAAAGACATGAAAGAACTTATTCTGGAGAAAAACCCTATGGACGTAAAAAGTGTAGTAAAGCTTTCAGATGTCTCCGCTCCCTTCAATTTTATGAAAGAATTCATCCCAGAGAAAAACCCTATGTATGTAAACAGTGTGATAAAGCCTTCAGAGATCTCCGTTATCTTCGAGCTCATGAAAGATCTCACACAAGAGAAAAAACATATGCATGTAAACAATGTGGCAAAACCTTCAAATGGTCGAGCTACCTTCGACTTCATGAAAGGACTCACACAGGAGAAAAACCCTATGAATGTAAACAATGTAGCAAAGCCTTTGGCCAGTTGAGAACCCTCCAAGTTCACGAAAGGTGTCACACTGGAGAAAAACCTTATGAATGTAAACAATGTGGGAAATCCTTTGGATGGTTGAGCTCCCTTCAACATCATGAAAGGTCTCATACTGGAGAAAAACCCTATGAATGTAAACAATGTGGCAAAGCCTTCACATGTTCGAGCTACCTTCGAGTTCATGAAAGGTCTCACACTGGAGAAAAACCTTATGAATGTAAACAGTGTAGCAAAGCCTTCAGACAGTTGAGCCACCTTCGAGTTCATGAAAGGTCTCACACTGGAGAAAAACCCTATGAATGTAAACAATGTGGGAAAGCCTTCGGGTGGTTGAGCTCCCTTCGAATTCACGAAAGGTCTCACACTGGAGAAAAACCATATGTATGTAAACAATGTGGTAAAGCCTTTAAGCGGTTGAGCTCCCTTCGAGTTCATGAGAAGTCTCACACTGGGGAAAAACCCTATGAGTGTAAACAATGTGGCAAAGCCTTCGGGCGGTTGAGCTACCTTCAACTTCATGAAAGGTCTCACACTGGAGAAAAACCCTATGAGTGTAAACAATGTGGCAAAGCCTTCGGGCGGTTGAGCTACCTTCGAGTTCATGAAAGGTCTCATACTGGAGAAAAACCATATGAATGTAAGCAATGTGGCAAAGCCTTCTGTGGGTTGAGTTCTCTTAGAGTTCATGAAAGGTCTCACACTGGAGAAAATCGCTATTATAAACAATGTAGTAAAACTCTCACAACTGCTTTTTCCCTTCAAGAACATGAAACGATGCATACTGGAGCAAAACTTTATGAATGCCAGCCATGTGGTAAAGCCTTTAGATATTAAATATCTCTTTGAGAACATGAAGGACTGCATACTGGAGAAAAACCGTATTAATGTAAGCAATGTGATAAAGCCTAAAGACTTCCCTGTTCTTCTTGAGTACATGAAAACTCTCATGGAAGAAAACTCTATGAAGTAAACAAAGTCGTAAATAAAACCTTTAGTAGTCTACAGTTCTTTTCTAACTCATAGAAAGACTCATGCCAGAGACATACATTATAACATGATTCCAAACCTGTAGTAGAACTTCATTCCTCCCAGTAGAGGGGTTGATTACAGGAGCAGGTCTCTCCCAAACTTTGGGTCATTTACAGGAGCAAGAGTGATTTCCAAGAATCCTGAGGCCAGAGAAACCACCTTTGTGTCTCCCCCATCAGCCAATCCTTTGTCTCTTATCTACCCTTCCATCCTGTGTAGCTGGATAGGAGGGGCTACTGATTTGTACCTCAAGGGGCGGGGTATGTGATTCCCTGGAAGGTCCCATTTTCACTTTTCCTCTATTCCTCCAAGAATTAATAGCCCCATTTTCAATATGATTTTCCTAGCTATTTATGGTTTTGCTTAGTACATTGAAATTAGTATGGAGCCATGGTCCACCAAGGAAATTCCAAGTTTTCTGCATCAAGATGGCCAAGATGGTGGTCATCAGGTCCAGTCTGGAGGGACATGCTATACTGCATAAGGCTCTTAAGACCAGTGACATCCAAGAGGTCCTTGGCTGTGGGCTGCAGGGTTCAGTGGTGTGGACCCCTGGAGAAGTGTGTTGGAGCACCAGCCCATGGTTTCAGATTGCATAGTCTGTGCCAATTAAAGTGTACCTTTTCTGACTCTGAAAGTAGGCAGTGATGATTGGACAGAAGTTGTGATCATCCTGGATGCTGTTGGTACTTGACTGGGCATCACAGCCAGCTATCTATTTCTGTTTTTAAAGAAAAGTTATTAGTGTATACAAAACAAAGCGGTTTCCTGTTTTAGTGTTAGTATATGTTCATTCTACAAAATGATGGGTTTCATTATGACATTTTCATACGTATTGAACTTGGCTCATATTCACACCCGCCATTACCCTCCTTTGTCCTCACCACCCCTCCCATTGGTCCTCTTTTGTTTTTAGATATTCCCTTTGCTGGTTTCATGACACATTTCAAGTATTTTTTCTTCAGTATTAGGTGTTAAATCTGTGGCCCCATGTATGCTAAGCAAGTGTTCTACCTTAGTGCTACACTCCTAGTGTCTTTTTTACTTTTTGTTCTTGTGAAAGTATCGTTAATTTTGTGAACTATTTTTAAGCAATTTATTATCGAACTTTAAGCCCTCCCCATATTTCATAAGGTGAGTAGCTCTCTGTTCTTCCTTCAGCCTCATTATCACCCTCCTTGTGGCCAAACATGCTGGGACTTGTAAAGTTTCTTTGTTCTCTCTAAATTCCATGACCTCTAGAAAATGTAATACCCTCTCTTCTCCTTTCTACTATTATCCAGTTGGGTTTAGCCAAAATTGTAAGGTGAAAACCCTAACAAAAGGGTGAGACCAAGTTATAGGGATTGCATTAGGAAATAAAAGGCCAGACTGACCTCCTGCAGGTGTGCTGGCTTGAGGATTAGACCCACAGCTGGCCCCACGTTTGAAAAGAGAATTCACCTTACTGAGATAAAACTTAACATTTTTAATTCTACATTGTCTTCATTATCAACATTGAGCATATCTACAAAAATTTGAGGGCTTGTCATGGATCATAACCCTCCAGTGAGGAGGTCTGATCCTCTCCCCTGAGGCCTATGTATCCTGTTACCTGGTGGTGACAGCTCTTGAGCAAAGGTGAGAGCCTCACAGAGCAGTGAATGAATGTGGACTCTGCAGTGCAGGTATACAGGCCTGACCAAACACCGTGGCAGGCAGGCAGCTCTGTACATGGCCAAGGTAAGAAACCTGGTGGGGGAAACATAGTAGTCTGTGGTGGTCAGGAAGATCCCAGAGACTGTGTATGTATTGAGATGTCCCAGGTGGCATGAAGCAACACAAGAGACTTCCAGTGAGGGTGGCTGAGCATTCAAGAACTGTTGCAGAAAAATTTAAATCACAAGATGGTATAATGTTTGCTTAAAATGTAATTACTAAAACAATGTTCCTTGTTTAAATCTTCTATATTCCATACATTCCATCCTGTAGGTAACCTCCCATCTCCTTGCTTCCTATCCGCCTGTCTCTTCCCCATAATCCCATTTATGTGGTGCTGGGAATTGAACTGGGGACCTCAGAGACTGCAGCACAGTGCTGTACCAACTGAGCTAAATCCCAGCCCTTCTGGATTTCTTACAGTTGCTAAACTCAGTCTGTTGTCCACTCTCTACCCTTATGGCCACTTTCTGATTTCTTACAACTGCTAAACTCAAATCTATTGAATGTACTCTCCACCCTATAATCCCAATTTCTTGTATCATGTAAATGTTACCTGCCTATTTCCATGGTAACTAGCTTAACCCATGTACAGATGGTCAAGTAGGCTGTGCACATGTGGGGGTTTCTGCCGACAACCCCCACCCTGTGAACTATATAACCCCTGGAGAACTGAGGATGGGGTCAGTCCTGATAGGACCTTGCAGTACAAATATAAGATTAAACCAAGGAACTGGGATAGGTAATAAAAATAGTAAAGAGCTCTAAAAAGATAGAAAGATAGGTGATTGATAGATAAAAAGATGATTGTGTAAAGAGGCCACGAAGTTGGCAGGACCAGTGCCATTTTACATAGCCCCCTCCCTGTGAGAAACTATTGAGAGAGCAGGCCTCAGGTCACTTTAAAATCACTCTGGTTCCTTGAAAACCAGCCCTCAACAAAAGCTGATAAGGGCAGCTGTGTCACAAGATGGCTGTACTTGCCAAAGGGCTGGATTAAGAAAAACGTGGTGTCACAAGGTAACCTTGTGAAAGGTCAAATTCAGGGAATTCCTATAAAGGGCTGAGCTCTGGAAAATGGAAACTTACATTGTGCTTCCCCACCCCTTAAACACAAAAATTGTACTAATGTATATCTGCTGCTTTGCCCCTGAAAGTCGCTTAAACTGCCTTATAAAAACACCAGTCCAGACCAATTGATGTTACCTCCAAGTCCACTCCCAGGGCTGGGGGCAGCCGGCTGGCCAGTCTAATGAAGCTTCCTTCTGTTAGGTCCAGATCATGAAGTTCCCCAAAGATCGCCAGGGAGTCCGAAGTCGCATGCAAAAGCAAAGAGCATTTATTAAAATTCGAGCTCAAGGGTGCTGAACTTAACTGACGTTTAGTGTCGGAACCCCAACTTGCTGTTGGTGAGGGTTTTTATTGAGGGTTACAGGTAGGAGTATGGGGGGGTGCAGGATTGGTCAGACCTTTGAACTAAGATGGGCTGGCTTTTGAGGGTTGGCTGGGGGTAAAAAGTAAGTTTGCATTTCCCAGAGTTTAGCCCTTTTCAGGAATCCCTGAATTTGGCCTTTTACAAAGGTATCTAGAAACCATTTACAAAGTTATCTAGCATCTTCATATTTTTCTTAATCCAGCCCTTTGGTAGGCCCAGCCATCTCATGACACATCTGCCCTTACCAGCTTTTATTGAGGACTATTTTCAAGGAACCAGAGTAATTTTTAAGTGACCTAGGCCTGCTATCACACTTCTGCTCCCAATCCGTTTGTGTTTTGAAATATTTTTCTGGGGTGGAGCTGCTGGGTAGAACAGTATACTGGAAGAATTTTTTTAATTGTCTGATTTTGACTGCCTGATTGTTAATTCTTTCTCTTTCTCTTTCTCTCTCTTTTTCTTTTCCTTTTTTTTTTTTTTTTTTTTTTTTTTTTTTTTTTTTTTTTTTTTTTTTTTTTTTTTTTTTTTTTTTTTTTTTTTTTTTTTTTTTTTTTTTTTTTTTTTTTTTTTTTTTTTTTTTTTTTTTTTTTTTTTTTTTTTTTTTTTGTACTAGGGGTTGAACCCAGGGTCTTGTGCTTGCATGCTTTGCAAGTGCCGTGAACACCCAGCTGTTCCTCTCCAGCCCATTTTTTCATTCTTGAGATAGGGTCTCGCTAAATTACACAGACTGCCTCTGGTCTTGAACTTGCAATCCTCCTACCTCTGCCTCCCAAGGCACTAGGATTACAGGCGTGTGACACAGTGCCTGGCTCATTGTTAATTCTTAACCATTGATTGATTGACTGTTATGCTTCTGTACCAACCTACTTTCATAATCTATGGAACTATTACCTGAGTGATTATCTAAGACTGCTTTTTTGTTTGTTTCGTTTTGTTTTTGTTTTCATGCCAACCGCTTGTACAAATCATACCAGGAATTTAGAGATTGTATACAAATCATACACGGGATCATATGACTTGGAGATTGAAAGCTTACCAAAATTTGCCCTTATAAGCCCCCACCAACTATTTCTGTGTGCCATGGGTTTTTGAGAGACACTAGTCCTCCATGACCGCCAGCGCAATAAAGACCCCCTTTAATTGGCTTTTTGCTCCTTGTGGTGTTTTTCTGATCTGGGATTACAATAATAAACAGACAGACCGATAGATAGATCCATCTTTTCCCATGATAGTCCTATGGGGCTAATGTTAAAATACTAAGATGATAATCCAGTTCACGGGGACCACATGAGAAACCTCAGTGAAATAATAATTCAAAGGTTTAGAGAGTATTCTCCCTACTTACAAAATGTTCCCGAGGCATTAGATATAATAGAGGAGAAAATGAGGGGCCAACTGATTTTTGATGTTTAAAGCAACTTCCTTATTTCCACTAGGGAGATAGCCATTGGTGGAGACATCTTTCCTCTGTTGGTTAACTTTTAAAGGGAGGTTTTACCTAAAGACTTACAAAAGAAGTCTTAGCTTTCAAATCTTTCAGCTTCCACTGTATGTATACTTAAAAGAGCTTTTATAAGTCACATGAAGTTTTTTTGTCTTGAAAGTAAATTTTACACCTTGAGTCATACTTTAAAATACAAATATAAGATTAAGGGTTATATAATGACATGACTAAAATAATAAAAGTAATGATATACCTAAATAGAAACTTACCCATTTTGGGGGATGTGTATTGTCCACAAGTGCTTCTGTTTGATGTTATTAACTAGTGCCGACTTAAATACTGGTATTTAAAGAGTGCACTCTGATTTAATATAACTATATTACATGTTTTAATATTTTTTTGTTTCTCTTGGTTTTGGTTTTGTGATACTGGGGGTTGAACCCAGGGCCTTGCTCTTGAATGTTTTCCAAGTGCTTTACCACTGAGCTACACCCCAGCCCTTTTTTTTTTTTTTTTAGACAGGGTCTTGCTAAATTACACAGATTGCCTCTGGTCTCCAACTTGTGATCCACCTACCTCTGCCTCCCTAGCCACTGGGATTACAGGCATGTGCCACCGCACCCAGCTGAGCTACTTTATTAATGTTACCACTTCATCCTTTCCCCCAACCATCAGCTTTGAGATATGCCACGTAATATCATATGGGAGCTTAGAAAATCAAGAGACAAATCAGCAGATAAAGGTACCTGGCCCCTATCAGCCTGGCAATACAGGGAGGGGAAATGAGGTTGTCATGATCACTGTGGTACTTGGAATGAGATCTGATGGACTACCCAATATCAAAGACAGCTTTACCCCCCCACCCCCCCTTAAAACAGAAGGATTTAAAATAACCCATAGCAATAGAAACAGATTACATGTATAAAACTAACTGGATAAAATGGGTCAAATGTCTGTCTGCACATTACATAAGAGTGACTATTATCCTGCAGCAGGGAGGTCTGAAGCCCAGGCAGTACCTTTCCCTCCTGGATGGACCTCAGACATCATAGGGCATGAACTAACAGCACTCCTTCAGGATCCCAGTGCTTGTGATGATTCTTGCATAACACTGTCATCAATGTTTCCCAAAAATAAAGGCCCTATAGGTCAGCCCCTGAAGGCCATTAGGCCACTGGCATCAGATGTCAATTTCATTTTATGTCTCACATGACAAGGGAGGAATCTACCATCTGGGGGAACTTTGACAGTACGTAAAATTAGTCTGACATACAAGAACCTCCAAAGTCAGTCTGCCCTGACCGTGTCGAGAACTGATGTTCAGTGGTATTGTGGAAAACAACTGTTGAGACATTCTTCTGGAAAACTGGAATTGTACTTGTGCTTAGGTTCAGTTGGCTGTCCCTTTCATCCTGGTATTTCGTCAACTCCCCACCCCCAACAAAGTCATCAAACCAAGAGAATAACACCATGAGGCTTCTTTGATTCCCATATCTATGTTGACAACATTGGAGTTCCCTGGGGAGGGCCTAATGAATTTAAGACAAATCAAATCACACTTGATTCAAATCAGCCCTCTCTTGGTGGTCCACTATTAATAAAGATGTAGATTGGAATATGTATGTGTGCGTGTGTGTATGTGTATGCACATATACACATTCCATTTATTCCATTCTCCCTTATAATACACAATGGAATTTTAAAAACTTCTGTGTGTGTGTGTGTGTGTGTGTGTATGATTGATAAATTGTACCCGAGATACCACTAAGTGTATATCTGGCAATTAACAATGACTAGTCAAGTGACATGGGAAAATAGATTGTAATGCTGCACACTCAATATTGCACCTATATTCCCAATAACACTGCCCCTGATGGTACAATTACTAAAGCTTTGTTAGGCCTACCTAGTCCAACAAATAAATTGGTTGAAAATTCTGACATAGATTCATTTTCTAATCTAATAGAACAATGGTTTGGAAGATGGAAGGGATTTAAATCCTCAGTTCTTACTCCTTTGATCATAATATTATGATATTGTGATATTAGTAGATTGTTGTGTAATAAACTCTTCATCTACCTCTGCTTTAACTTCTGAAAGAAACTTGTGTACCTTTTTTGCGGCATTGCAGCCTTACCATACCTAACCACAGTACAAATTCTATTTCTCTTTTTAAATTTCTTAAACCTGCTCTGGCGATCTTTTAAGTTTATGCTTCTGCACTTGTTGCGAGGGGTATCTTTAGTAAACTCTGCATTCCAACTGCAATGGCTTCTGACTGATCATGGCCTGTGAAACACTATCCTTGGCTATATGTTGTCCATTTATCCCACCAATAATAACTTTCCATCTCTTCCCGTGTGTGTGTGTGTGTGTGTGTGTGTGTGTGTGTGTGTGTGTGTGTTTTGTTTTTTGTTTGCGGTAATGAGGGTTGAACCCAGGGCCTTGCACTTGCATGCTTTGCAAGTGCTGGACCTCTGAGCTGCATCCTCAGCCCATTTTTTTACTTTTTGAGACAGGGTCTCACTAAGTTACACAGACTGCCTCTGGTCTCGAACTGGCTATCCTCCTGCATTTGCCTCCTGAGCTGCTACAGGCATGCGCCATCATGCCCAGCTATCTTCCATTATTTAAGACCGTTCCTTATTACTGCTTTTACTTCTGCCTCATCAGCTGCATTAGTGGCTTCTGTATGCTTCAGTGTTCTTGATATCATCAACATAGCCCTGCCGTACAGAATAGCTAATTCAGACACACATACACCACTCACATACTTAGCGATACGTTCTTATTTCGATTCAATTGCTCTTATTCCTCTTTACTGCATTTCCAATGCTAGAAAATATCTTGGTTGCCATGAGGACTGAAAGTATCTATAAATCAGAATGTGAACAAGGCACCAGGATAGGTCACTGGAGATTTAAATGGATGCATATAGTGATGCTTTCCCATTTGCTTCACTTGGAAGTGTCACGTGGAAACAGGACATCTCTCACAGGTTTTAGCATAGTGGCAAGTGTGGAGCACGCGTTCAAGCACTGAATAAGATTCTCTTGAAAATATTTGTCATGGGCAGAAAGGTTCATGCACAGAGGAGTTTGAGTGGTGAGATACTGCAGTAGTGTTGTTTGAAAGTCCATGATGTGTGTTAAGCAAAGCACCACCCTAATGTTGAGATGTTCGCAATGGTTGCACGTGTTATTCTTAATGGGTTTGGAAAGGTAGTTTTCCTTGACTACTAAAAAAGTATGTTTTGGAGATTTCATGAGATTTTATAAAAGTAGAATTTGGAAGAGATGATGACGTAGAGTTCTTTTTTTGTTTTGAGAAGTGGGTTTGCTTCTTGCCAGGGCTTTTCCTCAAATTCTGGATTCAGGTTATCCTTCCCTTGTAATGTCCCCAGTAGTTGGGATTATAGGTGTAAGACAAGAGTGCCTGGTACATGGAGGTCTTTCTAAGAATATGTCACTATTCCATTTATTCCATTCTCCCTTATAATACACAATGAAATTTTAAAAACTGTTCTGGAAGGATCATTGAATACTGATTGTGTATTGAGTTTACTGGGCTGAGATTTAGCTCAGTTGGTACAGCACTGCTCTGCAGTCTCTGAGGTCCCAAGTTCGATTCCCAGCACCGCAAAAATGGGAGAAGGACCTGGCAATCCAATCCTGAGGTAATTCCAAAGCAGTCAGCCATTGAAAACCCTGTGAGGGTCACTATGAATCAGACACAATTCAAAGGCACCTAACAACACAGAGTTTACTACTTGATTAAATTTGGCTTGGAGTAAACGGCTTGCAGAGTTCCAAATGTTCTCTTTTAGTGTCATCACATATGATGGGCTCCATTCCCCCATTTGACAAGTCATGAGACATTCTTGCAGTAGTGTCTCCCATGGAAGCTTATTAGAGACCAAGTGCCCGGAAGGTGTTTGGGGTCACGAACCTCTAGGTACAAGTGTGAGTAATGGCCAAATTAATACATTTTCAGAAGGAAAACAAAAGTTCAGAAAACTGTGGAAAATAACATTTGCATAAATCATTGTGGGAGAGTGAGCCAATCTTATCATTTGTGTTGGTAGAATCACCCCCCCAAATCTTCAGTTGCCTGACAGCATGAAAGGCCATAGGTTGTGAGGAGGAATTTCCAAGGACAAGCATTCTCAGGACAGCTAGTGTTAACTCTTTCTGCACATCAGAGTGTGGGGCTTTTCTTAAGACAAGTAACAAGTAGAGATCCACTCTACAAAGAAATTAGGAGGGACCCAGCAGCACAGTTTTCTGCCTGTGCTCACCATTGAGAAGAGTGGTCCTGCTGTGCTGGTTCCTTTCTAGATAGCTCAGTGCTACAAGTAGAGCTGCTGGCTGCTGGAGGGGTATGGACCATGAGTAAGGGTTTGGTTGACCAGATCATGGAGTGAATGTGCAGACACCATAGAATCATACAACCAGCTTAGGAATTGAGTGCACATTCCAATGATTTCAGTCTACTCATGGACCTGTACATGTGTGGCACATTTTAGGACATGGCATCAGTTGAGGAGGTGACTGTGACCTTCACCCAGGAGTGGCTTTTCCTGGATCCTTCTCAGAAGAATCTCTACAGAGATGTGATGCTGGAAAGCTGCAGGAACCTCACTTCTATAGGTAAGAATGACATCTTTCATTCACTTAAAGAGCAAGCATTTCTTGGCTACCCATGCTGTTCTGTGATTTGGAACATGAAAAGAGAGGAATTTGATGATTAAATCAGGCATGGTTTACACTATACATTGAACCTGCAAACTAATGATCTTTGTGTAATTTCTGTTAGGTATGTATAGTGTTTGGTCTACAGACTAGGAAAGAAACTGAAAGATCCTAAAAGAAAACATGGAGAAATCTAAGATAATTTTCATACATGTGAGGAAGCAGTGGCGTGTGTGGGAATCTTAACATGTCATCAATTTTTAAAAATACTGAAACAAAATAAAGACTCACCCCTTTCAGTTTACTTAGAATTTCAAACACTTCCCCAACAATGCGTTCTTCAATATAAGACAGATATTCAGTGTTTGCAACATCCTACATTTGCAAACAGTTCAAAGAAATTGCATATCTGAGGCCCAGTGTGAGAGCACATTCCTGTAATCCTGGTGACTTGGGAGCCAATAGGAGGATTGCAAGGTTAAGGCCAGAGGTACCTTGTTAAACTTAGTGAGACCTGCCCCTAGAATTTTTTAAAAGTTTTAAAATTTTTTAAAAAGTTAAAAAGGGGCTGGGGTTGCAGGTCAATGGTAGAACGTGTGCAAAGTATGCCCAAGGCCCAGGGTATCGCCCCATAGTCCTGCAATGAAAAATAATAATAATAATAATAATGAAGAGCATATGTGAATATCACTCTTTTGATAATAGCATTGTTGGAGTCCTGTTGTGGAATTATCAACCTATTTACTTTCCTTTCTTAATTTTTTTATTTTTTAGTTGTACTTGGGAGTTGAACTTGGATCTTCCCACAGATTTCTAGGCACTCTACCACTAGGCAATCCCAGCCTGATTTTTTACTTCCTATTTTATGTCAGGGTCATGCTAAGGTATGCAGATCGCCTTGCAATCCTCCTGCCTCTGCCTCACAAGTCGCTGGGATTACAGGTGTTCGCCACCATGCTGGTTGATCCTTTATTTGGTGGTACCATGAGGTTGAATTGAGGGCATCACACATGCTTTGTAATTCTCTGCTACTGAGCTGGACCCCCAGACCATTTTTTATTTTTTGACTTGATACAGGGCCTTACTAAATTATGCAGGCTGCCTCTAGCCTCAAACCCACAATTCTGCCTCTGCCTTCCAAGTTGCTGGGGTTACAGGCATGAGGAACCTCATCCGGCCATTGAAACTTATAGGCGCAAGGTTTCATGACAGATTCAAAGAGACGGACAGCCAAGAATGTTTGTGAGCTTTGGCCAAGAGCTGCCAAGGCTCTATCCTGGCCTCCTTATATCTAAACTCAATTTCTTAGTAACAAATTACACAACAGAAAAAAATGTATGAACTTGTTTAACCTGGTCATTGCTTCTCTAATCTCTCTTAATCGGAGGTAAGATTAGGACAGGGAAGACTCTCCAGACATTGCTTTTAAATCCCAAGAGATAATCGATAAGCGGCCTTCCAGGAACCAGGACATCAGTTAGTGTTTTTGAAAACTCATTTTATTACATGCACCAGCAAGCCTTTGTAATGTTTAACAAAGGACACGGGGAACAGGTGGGCATCTTGGCCTTTCCAGTCAGCCCTGCCTCTCCTGATGGCTTCTCCACAACTGTGCCTGTCTTAGGTTGTCTCTCTGCTTATGAGAGATTGTACCCATCATCAGCAGTCAGCCCTCCTGAGAGCCAAACAGGGTGAAAGGAGATGAGTTCACTGTAACATATATGAGGGTGCAGCATTTAGAGGTAACACCTGCTGGCCTCTCTACAACTGTGCCTGTCTTAGGTTGTCCCTCTGCTTATGAGAGATCTTACCCATCATCAGCAATCAGCCTCCCTAAGAGCCAAACAGGGTGAAGGGAGATAAATTCATTGTAACATATTTGGGGGTTCATCATTTACAGGTGACAGAAACTTCACTTTCAAATTAAAATACTATGGAAAACCTATACTTTTGTTGACTTTGGGAGTCATGTAAGTCCCAGTAATGAATAGATGGTCACTAGTAAAGAAGTTGGGCTGGGAATTAGCTCAGTGAGTAGAGCGCTGCGCTGCAGTCTCTGAGGCCCCGAGTTCAATTCCCAGCACCGCAAAAATGAGAGAAGGGCCTGGCAATCCACTCCCAAGGCAATCCCGAAGCACTCAGCTATTGAAAACCCTATGAGGGTTGCTATGAGTCGGATACCGACTCGACGGCACCTAACAAGTAAAGAAGTTATTACTGAGGTATTCAGTGTGGAGAAACCAGATTCTAAATCTAAATATGAGCAAGGAAATGTGTAAAGGTATAAAACAATATGGGAAAGTTTCCAGGTGTCTTTCATTCTTTCATAGGCACATCATTGGATCCTGGATACCGAGCACATGAGCATGAGGAATACAGAGAAAGACATTGTAAATATAAAGAATGTGAGAAACCTGTAATTTCTGTCACAAGTGTCTGAAGAAATATGGTCACTCACACTGGAAATGCACCTTATGAAATTAAGGTATATTTGAAAGGCTTTGTCCCACTTCATTTTGAGTAATCAGCAAATGCATGGTGAAGAAAAACTCTATGAATGCAATCAAGGTGTGAAGGCTCTTAGTTCTTTTTGAATACATTGGCAGGCTTACATTATAGGAAAACCACAGGTGTAACCAATGTGGTAAAACTCTCAGTTCTTCCAATTCCCTTCAAAGGCATGAACAAATCCATACTGGGGGAAAATCCTATAATTGTACACAATGTGGTAACGCCTTCAGAGGTCTCAGTGCTTTTCATTTCCATGCAAGAATTCATTCTGGAGAAAAACCTTATGTGTGTAACAGTGTAGTAAAGCCTTCAGCTGCCTCAGCTCCCTTCAAATTCATGAAAGGTGTCATATTGGAGAAAAACCCTATGAATGTAAACACTGTGTTAAAGCCTTCATGATTATCAGTACCTTTCAAGAACATGAAAGAATATATATTGGAGAAAAACCCTGTGAATGTAAACAATGTGGAAAAGCCTTCAGGAATATTCATACTCTTCAAGAACATGAAAGAATTCATACCGAAGATAAACCTTATGAATGTAAACAATATGATAAAGTCTTCAGATGTCAGACCCATTGTCAAATAAAGAATACATACTGGAGGAAAACTCTATGAATATAAACTGTACTAAAGCCTTCCGGAATTTCAGGACCCGTGGAGAAGATGAAAGAGTACATATTGTAGTTAAAGGCTATGATTGTAAGCAATGTGGGAAAGGCTTCAGGTGCTCAACACTCTTCAAGTTCATAAAAGACCTAGTGTACAAAAACCCTATGAATGTAAAGAATGTGGTAAAGCCTTCACACAACTCACTTTCAACTTCATGCAAGAATTCATACTGGAGAAAAACTGTGTGTGTAACCAGTGTGATAACCTTCAGAGGTGTGAGCTCCCTTTGAGTTCATTAAAGGTCTCAAACTTCAGAAAAATGCTATGAAGTTAAACAATATGGCAAAACTTCCTTTTGGCATCTTCCTTTTCCTTTCAAAAACATGACAATACACACTGAAGAAAAACCCTATGAATGCAAATCATGTGATAAAGCCTTCAGACATTATACATCCCTTCAACAACATGAAAGAGCTCATACTGGAGAAAAACCATGTCAATGTACACTCCCCTCCTCCTCCTCTTTCTCCTCTTCCTTCTTCTTCTCCTCCTCCTTTCTTCTTTCTTCTTGTCCCCAGTTTTAGGGATTGAGGATAGAACCCAGGTGCTCAGAGAGCACAGAGCAACACTCTGCCAACTGAGCTAAAACCCAGCCCCCCAAGACTTAATGTAGAACTAAAATAAGGACAAGTGTGCTATTAGGCTTGCTCCAGCAACACACCAGCCCCTTGGAACGCATGCACGGGGCACATGCTCTGCATTGCAAAGTGTGTATCGATTCCTCCAAATCCAACAGGCCTCATTGATTTCCATGGGACCTGGGGAGAAAGACTGTGATAAACCAAAGACTCTCACAGCTTCATCAGCCCAAAGGATATGACATATTTTCCTCTGCCTTGAACTTTGCGTGGCTTCCTGGAAAGATAACTGATTTTTATTTCTCTCTCTTTTCCTTTATTTTGTATCAGCTGGTATTAAAGTCCTATAAATAACCTTAGCGACACCCGAAACTCACAATCCTCCTGCCTCAGCCTCCCCAGTAACTGGGATAACAGGTGTGCACCACATTGCCCACCTCTTATTTTCTTACATACCTAAAAGGGATTGTGGCAAAGGCAGGTAGGTGACGTGAGATCAGAAATTTAGCTTTAGTTGGGACTGAACCCCTGCTGTGTGCCCAACCCTATGCTGGAAGCTTGGGCTATGTGTTCCGCATCCTCACGGATGAGGCATCTCACCCTAAGGGGAGGCCAGGTGGTCTTTGCATGCCAGAAAGGAGTTTTTGAGTGTCACATCACGGACACGAGGCTGGCTGGGGCATCTGCAATGACCGAGCATGAATGAGAAGACTTCAGGTTCAAAGTGTGGGATGGCAGGAGAGCTGTGAGCGTTCAGGGCCAAGGTCTTGCCTGGCCCGCTACAGCATGGCATTCAGTGGCAAGACTGTGTTGTCCTTTAAGTGGTAGAAATCATAGTGTAGAAGAGACATCAAAAGGTGTGCAGAAGTCCTTAGGAGAAACCAGAGGTTGTACGGAAGCCCCCTGAGAACCAGGGATGACTTCAGAGTCCGACCAGCTGCCCTCAGAGACCTGTGGAGTGCCTTTGTTGAAAGGATGAAGGGGAGGCAACTAGGACAGGAGTCCTTTTGATTGAGACAGGGTCTCGCTAAGTTACACAGACCTCCTCTGGTCTCGAACTTGCAGTCCTCCTGGCTCCGCCTCCCAAGCAGCTGGGATTACAGGCGTGTGCCACCACGCCCAGCTTTAGCAATATTTTATAAGCTTTCTGCCAGTTGTTGGGACAGGTACCTGTATGCAAATATGTTATAGATGTTGTAAGACTGCTGATTCCTATCCCTGCACCAATAGCAACTCCCAAGCTTATTAGCATAGGAGTAACAGCCAACAGGCTGATAGAGGTACTTAAAATGATTGGTTATTAGGGGCTATTTGGATGTCTAGAAGAAGGAAAATTAGGTTACAAGTCCCTGTTCAATTGGTAGGAAGACAAGGATATGTGTTTGTTCCACAAAGAAAAAAGATGCTTTGATTACTAGGCAGAAATTGTTGTCAATAGAAAAGAAGAAAGCTAGTTGGTAATATGGGAGAAGGACCTGGCAATCCACTCCCAAGGCAATCCCGAAACAGTCAGCCATTGAAAACCCTATGAGGGTCACTATGAGTTGGATGCTGACTTGACGGCACCTAACAACAACAACAGTTGGTAATAAACAGAGCAGAGGGACAGGAAGGCAGTCAGAGTGTACCAGGCAGGGGGCAGAAAAGAGCAGGTTAGTTTTAAATTTTGCAAAGACTTCCTGACCCAATAAAGGAGGGGGACAGGTAGCCAGAATCAAAACCAAAGGGAGAAATATGTATGTCTTAAAAGTACAGGATACTTCCCAGATGGCTAATGGTTCAGATATTCAACCATCAATATCCACAATAGAAATTCACAGCCAGCAAAGAGGTCTCCAAAATATGGGGAGGGCCAAGTTGGTTCCCCCAGTATCAATAAGGAAAGAAAAGGGCCTACCTGCCACTATCAGAATTACCTGAGGCTCAGAAGTTGTGATGGTCATTGGGGTATCTGGGACTGGGAAGCTTCAGTCTTCAGAAGCGAGACCCAGAGGTTGAGTCATGGGCATTCCCCAGTTGTGCCTGCGGAGCAGATGGGGACTGGCCCTGCATGGCCTGCCCACAGTCCAACTTCCAATGTGGTCCCAAACAGATATGACATGGCTTTGGGGTGGCTTGGGATTAGCGCATTGTTTTGCCCAGTGATCAGTCAGGCCACATTTGAAACACGATCCTAGAAGTTTGCATTGTGAGCCTTCCTTTGCCCCCAGGATGGGGCTTGGGCTGGTGAGCCTTTAGTGGGCCCACTGATAGCACAGGCTAGCATCTGGAGTTCAGAGACTCTGATGTTTTTCTGCCTCATCGCAATTATTAAAAACCTTGAAGGTCATGTCTAGGAGTTCTTGTGGGGTTTCAGGGCCATTTTCTAGTTTTTGAAGCTTATGTCTAATATCTAGGGTGAACTGAGATAAATTTAATATTAAGGACTAGAATCTGACATTTCAGAAGGGGATTTGGGGAAGAGGTAGAGGGGGTTAAGAGGAAGTGTTAGATTCAAAAAGGGTACCAGATCAGGCGTAGGAGGGGATGGTTGGATTACAGACTGAGGGTAAGGCAGAGGCTGGGGTACTGGGTGGGGAGTTGGTTGATCCAGAAGAGGACCTGGAGCAGGAGGAGCCAGAGCTGTGGGAGGAGGATGATCAGCAGAGGAAAAAGAGGAAAGATCATTATCATTGTTAGAAATTGAAGGCTTTGGTAGAGAAGGTAAATTTGAGAGGGACAGCAAGAGTCAGAAAGGTCTGGTTATGTCCAAAGTGTAAAAAATGCCTGGGCATAAGGAACTTTAGCCCACTTTTTCAGTTTTCTGCAGTAATTACCTAGGTCTGTCAAAATATTGAGATCAAAGGTCCCATTCTGGGGCCATTGGGATTCACTATCCAATGTGTATTGAGGCCAGGCAGTATTATAATTTTTTAAAAAATGGTATTTAGGTCTCAAATCTTGGGCCACGGCCAAGGTCTGAAGGTTTTTAAGGAGACAGCCAAGCAGAGTAGTCCATGAGATAGATGACTGAAAATTACCCATAATAGGAAGCTTGATACTTCTTCATTCATTCTCAGTGCCTGGTGCAAGAAGACGTGCATCCTCTACTTGAGGTAGAGGGAATAGAGAGGGTCTGCCACAATAGGGGTCCCCAAGTGGGGTCCATCACAGTCAGGTGTCCCCAAGTGGGACAGGTCCCAAGAGGCAAAGCTTAGCTAAGCCGCCATGAGAGAGTACTCTAACCAGTACTGGATTTCGGAAGGGACCTGGTCCCAAGTATAGAGCATCCTGGAATGCAATGCCAGAGAAGGAGATGAAACGACCCAATCAGAAAAGAATATAAATTTCCTGGTTTAGACATTTGAGCAAGGAAAAGCAAAGTCCTGGTGTCCATTGAGGTGAAATCTCAATCAATCCAGTCCAAGAGGCTGTGGCTGCTGCCTACCACCTGCAAGAGTTTGTGGCACTGCCTACATCCTCCCAGGTTTTGGCACCATATGTTAGGTCCAAGTGGAGAGAGAGATCACACCATCAGACTAGGCCATATGTGAAGCAAAAGGCTTGTGTTATAAGAACCTCAGTGAAGGCAGACTGGTCCTGCTAAGAGGAGCAGCAGCTGCCTCCCTAGGGGGAGTCATTCTTGTAGGGTCTTCTGGGTATGGGGGGCATGGCTATAGAAGGAGGAAGTGGTGGTCTTTTGCCTCAGCCACTGCTGGTCCAGATGTTCCTCTTTCTGAGGTGAGTGGGTCATGTAGTTGCTCAAGATTGCTTATCTGGGGGTAATAGGCCATGAGGGTTGGGATCTTACACTATGTAATTATTTCTTAAAGACGTAGTATCTCTTAATAAATCTCGTCTAAGACCAGAGGGAGTCTGCATAACTTAGTGAGACCCTGTCTCAAAAAGTAAAAAAAAAAAAGGCTGAGGGTGCAGCTCAGTGGTCCAGCACTTGCAAAGCATGCAAGCGGAAGCCCTGGGTTCAACCCCTAGTACCACAAGAAATAAATAAATAAACCTTGTCTATATTCTCTATTGTAACTTCTGTGTTCCATGTAAATTTGTCTATATGTGAAATACAAGGACAAAGGTTTTTATTCCAGATTCTCAGACCCATGCTCCAAAGTTGCCTAACCACACTCCCTACATCTCCCGTAACAACTGATAAACTTTTAGCTATATTGATTTTCAAAAGAGATGACACTCAAATTGGTAAATTCAGGAAAGAAAGCAGAGATGTTACCAATCTTAGAGAAATAGAATGGATTCAAAGAGAATATACAGTACATTGGACAATGTAAATGAATTGGACAAATTCCTAGATATACACCATCTATTAAAATTGAATGATAAACAAACAAAAACTCACAATCCGGGCATGGTGGCAAACACTTGTAATCCCAGCACTCAGGTGGCTGAGGCAGAGGGATTGATGCAAGTTTAAGGTCAGCTTGGCTACATAGCAACTTCCAGGCGACCCTGGGCTAAACAATGAGACCCTGATTCAAAACTCACACACACAGAGACACAGACACACAGAGCCCATGGAGTGGGAGAAAGCCTATGCCAATTATAAATCTGGCAAGGGATTAACATCTATAATAAATAACAAAAAATTTAACACAAAAATATAAATAATTAATAAATGGGGCAATGAATTGAACAGACAGTTCTGAAAAGTTTACATGCGCAATAAATATATGAACAAAACGTTTGACATCCTTAGCCATCAGGGAATTGTTAATCAAAACTACATTCAGATTCCATCTTAAACTGGGTAAGGTAGCACATGTCCCAGCACATGGGACACAGAGGCAGGAAGATCACCACAATTATGAGGCTAGCCTCAGCTATATAGCCAGAACGTCCAGCAGCAACACAAAGAACAACAATGCTGGGAAGGATGGGGAGAAAAAGGAACCCTTCTATACTACTAGTGGGAATATAAATTAGTATAGCCATTATGGAAACCAGTGTGGAGATTTCTCAGAAACTAAAAGAGAGAACTTCTATATATGATTCAGCGATATCATTCCTGGGTATCCCCAATGAAATTTGAGACACCTGCACTTCAATGTTCATTACAGTGCAGTTCACAATAATCAAGATGTGAAACCAGCCTAGAGGTCCATCAACAGATGAATGAGTAAAGAAAAGGTGGTATATACACACTATGGAATTTTATTCAGTCATAAAGAAGAACTAAACTACATAATTTCTGGGAAAATGGTTGGAACTAGAGATCTTCATATTAAGTAAAGTGAGCCATACTCAGAAAGACAAATACTGCATGTTCTCTCTCACATGTGGAAGCTAGATTAGAAAACAAAACAAATGGAACATGACACTTGAAAGTAAAAGGGACACTATCTGGAAGAAGGATGGAAAAGGAGGAGGAGGAAGAAACAAGGTAGGGTAATGAGGGGGTGAATTAGAGCAAAGTATGCAATGCAATTGTGTGAAAATGTCGTTACTGAACTCATTATATTATAAGCTAGTTAAAAATAACATTAAAAAAAAAAAAGCAAACTCTGACTACAACTATAACTAGTAACAAACTCCAATGATGAAATGCGAAGGCCAGAAAACTTCCAGGGTAAAATTTGCCACATATTTAAGGAACCATTACCTGCAATACTTCACAAACAAATTCAAACAACTGAAGAAGAGGAAATACTTCTTAATTCACTCCATGAGGCCAGTATGACTCTGATTCCAAAGCGAGACAAATGCACTACTAGAAGACAAAACTACGTAGAGTTGTTCTTTATTAATATTGATGCATACACCCTTTAAAATATTAGCAAATAAAGTAAGCAGCATATATAAAAGTTTATGTATGTGGTATTTATTCCCAGAATGCAAGGATGGTTTAACATAAAAGCATTCACTATAGTAAACCATATTAAGAGAACAGACAAGACCCAAATGATCCCCTGTACTGACAGAGAAATCATTTTATAAAATTCACCCTTTACCATTGAAAAAACAAACCCAATGAGTAAAGTTTCTGCTTGAAATAATGAAAACTTTGGAAACAGTAATAAGTTACATAACACTATGAAAGTACTTAATGCTGTTGAGCTGTGCACTTAAGATGTTAAAAATGGTAACTATATGTATGCATATTTTGCCACAAAATTCTTCAAAACTAAAAACAAAAATAGAATCAAAATAATACAGATGAAAACAACTGTGTGTGGGAAAAAATACACTGGATGGAAAAAACACAAATTAGATATTACAGATGAAGAGATAAGCAAACATAAAAACTAGCAATAGAAACTACTGAAAACAGAAAACCTGGAAAAAAAATCTGGAAAATGTATAAATATCGGTGACATGTGTCAGAACACAACTACAAGTAGCATGATATATTTATAATTGGGCTTTCTGAAAGTAGGTAAAGATAGGCTGGGGACAATGGCTCATGACTGTAGTCCCAGCAACTTTGGAGCCAGAGGGAGGAGGACGTGAGGTTCAAGGCCAGAGGTAGTGTGCATAATTTAGCGAGACCATGTCTCAAGATAAAAAAATTAAAAATAGGCTATGGGTGCAGCCCAGTGGTAGAGCACATGCAAAGTATGTGTGAGGTCCTGGGTTCAACCTGCAAGTCCCACAGAAATAAATAAATAAATACATAAATACATACATAAATAAATAAATAAAATAAACGAGGACAGAAAAATATATTTGTACAATGAATGGCCCCAAATTCTACAAATTAAGACGAAAAATATAAATCCAGACATCCAAAAAGTTCAATAAACTGCAGCAGATTTATGAAAAAACTATGCCAAGGCACATCATCATCAATTTGCTTAAAATAGGAAGAAAGAATTCTGTAAATAGAGAAAAAAGACATATCCTCTACAGAGAAGCAAAGATACAATTGATAACAAACGTACAAGAAAAATGCAAACCCAAAGAAAGTGGGATAATATCTTTAAAGAACTTAAAGAACAAGCCGGGCATGGTGGTGCAGCCCTGTAATCCCAACAACTTGGGAGGCAGAGCCAAGAGGATTGCAAGTTCAAGACCAGAGGCAGTCTGCGTAATTTAGAGACCCTGTCTCAAAAAGTAAAAAAGTGGACTGGGGGTGCAGCTCAGTGGTCCAGCACTTACAAAACATGCAAATTCAAGGCCCTGGGTTCAACCCCCAGTAATGCAAAAAAAAAAAAAAAAAAATCTAGGTGCTGTACCATACACCTGTAATCCCAGCAATTCCTGAGTTGGAGGCAGGAGGATCACAAGTTCAAGGCCAGAGGCAACTTGTGTAATTTACCAAGGCCTTGTCTCAAAATAGAAAGTAACAGAGGGGCTGGACATGGAGCTCAGTGGTAGAGCACTTGCAAGATGTGTGCAAGACCTTGGATTGAACCCCCAATACCTCAATAAATGAATCAATAAATTCTTTTAGAAAAGAAAGAAATGTCAAAGTATTCCTGTAATCCCAGCCTCAGGAGGCTGAGGCAGGAAGATTGTGATGTTGAGGCCTCTGGAAGCTTCTGCAACTTCCCAAGACTCTGTTTCAAAATAAAAACGGGTTTGGGAGTGTGACTCAGTGATGGAGCACTTGCCTACCATGCACAATGACCTGGGTTCAACCCCCACTGTACTGTTAAAAAAAAAAAAACACAAAAGGAAAAGTGTACAAGGAGCCAGATATGGCAGTGCCCACCTAGGATCCCAGCTCTGTGCAAAGTGAGACAGGCAGATTTCCAGGCCACCCTGGGCTACAGAGCCAGTTTGAGGCCCCACTTGGGCTATGTAGCCAGATCAAGGCCAGCTGGAACTACATATTGAGACCATTTCCCTCCAGAACATTAGATATATAAGGACAAGTGTGGACTGGGGTTTAGCTCAGTTGGTAGAGTGCCACTCTGCACTCTCTGAGGCCCTGGGTTCAATCCCCAGCACCACAAAAACAGGAGAAGGAACTGGCAAACCACCATTGAAGCAATCCCAAAACAATCAGGTATTGAAAACCCTATGAACACCAGAGAAACACTGACACAGTGCTGGGCATTGCACAGTGTTGGGGCAGGTTTTGTTTTGTTTTACATAGAGTTGCTATGAGTCGGACCCCACTGGACAGCACCTAACAACAACCACAACAAGGACAGGTGTGGTGGCTCATGCCTGTATTCTTAGAGACTCAAGAGGCTGATGATGGAAGCCAGAGGCAGCCTGCAGAATTTAGCAAGACCCTGTCTCAAGATAGAAAATCAAAGATGGGGTAGGAGTGCAGCTCAGTGGTAGAGTGCTTGCAAAGTATGTGCATGGCCTGGGGCTCAGCCCCCTAGTACGGCTAAAATAAAGAAAAAGAAAAAGAAAAGAAGAGGACAAGAAGCGAAAAAAACCCTGAGGGAAAAGGAAACCTAGATATATACAAAGGAATGAAGAGCAAGTGAAATCACAAACAAAACACTTTTTCTATGCTTATGTCTTTATTTCTTTATTTGTTTATTTTGTCAGTACTTGGGTGTTAAGCCCACAGTCTCACACATGATTTGCAAGTCCTTTAACTTTGGGCTGCTTCCCAGGCTTTTTATTTTTTATTTTGAGTTAGGGTGTCGATAAGTTACAAATGCTGCCTCTGGCCTTGAACTGATGATCCTCCTGGCTCTGTCTCCGGAGTTGCTGGGAAATCTTTCTTTTTTAAAAGATCAGTTAGTTGATGGTGATACTGGTAGAGTGTATGCTGCACATACTCAGGTCCTGTGTTCCATCCCCAGCACCAAAAACAAAGAAAAAAGTTTTGATGTTAAACTTACATCAAAATTAAGAACTGTTTTGTTAAAGATAATGCTAACCAAATTTAAGGTGTTAGCATAAATGGGGAGAAAATATATACAAATAATAATCTAATGAAGCATTTTTATTGTACCCAGAATATATAATGAATCTCAGAAGCTAGGCAGGCATGGTGGTACACACCTGTGATCTCAGCACAGGAAAGGTTAACACAGAAGAATTCCCAGTTCAAGACCAGCTTGAGCTACATAGGAAGTTCCAAGCCAGCCTAGGCCACATAATGAGACCCTCTCTGAAGGCAACAAAAAAGACTCTCAAAAAAACTAATAATCTGAAAACAAAACAAACGCAGCCACCACTTCACCACAGAATACACATCAGTGGCAAATATGAATGTGAAATGTCTGTCAACATCATTGTTTGATAGGGAAATGCAAACTTAAACCACAATGAAGCCAGGCATAGTTGTATGTACCTGTAATCCTAGCACTCTTTGATTCTGTGCCAGGCACAAGATCTTTTTTATGTTTAAGCCCATTGTTGCAGGCACTGTGTCAATCCATCTAGTTGAGGGTCCTCCTTTTTTCATTGACCCATCACTATCCTAAATATGATGTCCCTCTCCAGGGATTAGTCCTTCTTGACTACATATCCAAAATACATAAGACAATGTCTGGCCATCCTTGCTTCCTAGGAGCACTCTGTTTGCACCTCTTCTAGGATATTTCTGTTGGTTCTTTTGGCAGTCCATGTTCTGTATATTTAATATTCATCTCCAGCACCGTAACTGAAAAGCATCAATTCTTCTCCTGTCTCCCTTATTTAATGTCCACCTTTCACAACTATATGATGTGACTGAAAATACCATGGCATGAATCAGTTGCACCTTCATCTTCAGTGTGACACCTTTAATTTTCAACACTTTGGAAATATCTTTTCCCAATACAATGTGTCTTTGATTTCTAGACTGCTGCATCCATGGGTGTTGATTGTAGAACCAAGTAAAGTAAAATCTCAATCTTTTCAACCCCCAGCTCACCTCTAATCCCAGGCATGAATTGGCCTCAAGAAGGGGACAGTATCAAAGAGATAAAGTCCTTCCTTCCCACACACACCCTCTTTGGCTCTGAATGTGCATTAAATTTTCATCTTCCTCTCCTGAGAGAGTGGACCCATTGGCTTCTTCACTAAGACCTATGCCAGGGAGGGGCCCAAACTTCTGAGATTGGTGGCTTTGGTAGATGCAGTGAAAGACCTCAGCAAGAACTTGGTGCAGTGGGTCACGCCCTTAATCTCAGCTACTCCTGAAGTAGAGGCAGGAGAATCGCAAGTTCAAGGCCAGAGGCAGCCTATGTAACTTAGACCTGTCTCAAGATAAAAAATAAAAAAAAAAAGGCTGGAGGTGCATCTCAGTGGCATATATATATATATATATATATATATATATATATATATTTATATACACACACACAGATACACACACACATATATATACACACACACATATACGTATGTATGTGTGTATATGTATGTATGTGTGTGTGTGTGTGTGTGTGTGTATGTATGTATATACATATATATATATATATATATATATATATATATATATATATATATATATATATATTTGCCATGATACACAAAAGGTTTTTTTAATATGGCTATTATTTTCTCACATACTACTTTTTTATTCTACTACTTTTTGTGTCACTATGAGTCGGATACCGACTCGACGGTACCTAACAACAACAACAACTTTTTGTTGTTTGGCACTGCTGAGTAATCCTGTCATGCTATGTTCAAACAATAGCATTTGTGCAACAGCACAGTTAAGTAATATAGGATAATATATAATTTCACATAAAAACCCCAATTCTTTCCCTTTTCTATGTTACAGTAGTACCTCTGTGCGTGTATTCACTACATCCAGCTTGCGTGTGTTCTACTCCTGTCTCTAACTCTGCCAACCTCATTCCAGCTCAGAACCCCAAGAAGTCCACCCTCTCAGTAGCTCCGCCCCCAGAAGCGTCGAGTGCACAATAGGCCACACCCCCTGAACGCCCCTCTTCCCTGACCCGCCCTTCCCTAGCAGTGCCCACGCTCCGCCCCTCGTGCCCGGCAGGTGCCAGTGTAGGCCAGGAGAAGAGTTCGCCTCTTCCAGTGCAGGTTATGGCCGCGCTCCGCCCTCCCTGCCTCTCTGAGTCTTTTCCGGTCATAGTACGGCGTGGCAACCCTGGCCTGCCAAACTAAGGCTGTTTCAAGCTTTGTCTGTCATGGCGGCGCCCTGTCTGTACTTCCGGCCGTAGGCTGTCATGGCGGCGCTCTTTCCCCACTTCCGGCCATAGGCTGTCATGGCGGCGCCCTGCGTAGGTACTTCCGGACTCAGCCCGCTTCGTTGCCCAGGCGGTTCCTATTCCTGGGCTACCATGGCTGCGCTCAGGCCTCACCGGAAGTAGTACGCCGGAAGTGAGGCACTGCCTCTGCCCGGAAGCGAGGGCGGCGCTGGGAAAGATGGCGGTAGTGGGCAATGCGGTCCCATGTGGGGCCCGGCCTTGCGGGGCCCGGCCCAGTGGGCTGCCCAAACCTGGGCCGCGGCCGCGTGCGCTCCTCGCCGCCGGGCCGGCGCTCATAGCGAGCGGCGACGAGCTTGTGGCCGCCGTGTGGCCGTACAGGCGGCTGGCGATGCTGCGGCGCCTCACCGTGCTGCCGTTCGCGGGGCTTCTCTACCCGGCCTGGCTGGGCGCCGCGGCCGCCGGCTGTTGGGGCTGGGGCAACAGCTGGGCTCAGATCCCCGAGGCCGCCCTGCTGGTGCTCGCCACCATCTGCCTCGCGCACGCGCTCACCGTCCTCTCAGGGCATTGGTCCGTGCACGCGCACTGCGCGCTCACCTGCAGCCCGGTAAGTGCGCGCGCGGAGCCTGACCCCGGGCGCCGTCGGGCCTCCCTGCAGGGCCAGTGCCAGCCGGTCAGGAGCCTCCCATCTAGTAGGCCTGGGTCCCCAGCGGCGCCCTCTACCCTCTGGTTCGCACATAATCGGGACCCCACTGATGACTTGCTGTGTGACCATGGCGGGGGGGGGGGGGGGGGAGCGTTATTTCCTTCTCCGGAATTCCTGCCGGGTGTGGTCATTTACAGCCAATAAAGTAATTCCCGTAATAGACTTAGCGCACGGCCCAGCACGTATTAATTACTTACTGTTCGGTAGGGGTTGTTAATGTTAGATCCCATTGTTTGTTTCCCTGGAGACGGTCCTACCTTTTTCCGTGTCTCCAGGGAGGACCTGTGGGGGGTATCTATCTCCCCCGTCTGTGAAGCCTGGTTCTAGAACCAAGACCTGTTGCCCCTCCCAGACCAAAAGGAGCATAAAGTGCAGTGAACAGCTGTTTGAGAGTGAGCGACTTAACAGCTGGGCGTCTCGTGAGGTCCCTCTGTAAGATGTTGTTAGGTGCGGTCGAGTCGGTATCCGACTCACAGCGACCCTGTGTACAACAGGAGAAACCCTATTGTCAGGGCTTCTCTGCTGTTCATAGGGTTTTCAATGGCAGGTTGATTTTTGGGAGTGGGTGGCCGGGTCCTTCTCCCAAGCCTACGCCACCTGGTATTCCCAGGTGGTCTCCCATCCAAGGACTAACCAGGCCCAACCCTGCTTAGCATCAGATCTGACAGCATCAGATGCCACAGGGCTAACACTGCAGGCTCTATAAGATAAGGGTGGTGATAATGACGACTGGTCAGGGTAGGCAGCAAGGCATTGCATGTGACTCTCACCCCAGAGTTCTAAATCTGGTGCTACCACAAGTGGCAGTGGCCCCGACCTCCCCTAAATTGGCAGTTGATATCCAGTGACTGCACCACCACCCTCTGGGCCTGCCTTAGATGACACCAGTTTGGAGTTCTGGGCACTGAGGTTGGGGTTCTCCCTCAGGCTCATTTCTAACCCCAGGCATGAGTTGGCTTCAAGAAGGGGACAGCATCAAAGGCTGCAAAAAGAGACAAAGTCCTCCCCTCCCACACACACCCTCTTTGGCTCTAAATGTGCATTAAATCTTCATCATCCTCTCCTGAGAGAGTGGACCAGGTGGCCCCTCCAGTAAGACCTATGCCAGGGAGAGGCCCAAACTTCTGGGGTTGGTGGCTTTGGTAGATACAATGAAAGACCTCAGCAAGAGCTGGGTGCGGTGAGTCTCGCCCGTCATCTCAGCAACCTGTGAGGCAGGAGCAGGAGGATCGCAAGTTCAGGCCAGAGGCAGCCTGCGTAACTTAGACCTGTCTTAAGATAAAAAGTAAAAAGGGGGCTGGAGGTGCAGCTGGGCTCAGATGGTAGAGTGCTTGCGAAGTACGCGCGAGGCCCTGGGTTCAACCCGTAGTACCGCCAAGAAAAAGAAAAAAGAGAGACCTCAGCAAGAGACAGATGCAGAAGGGGAATCGAAGGGAGAGCGATACCCTGGCAGCAGGACTTCAGCTGCCTGTGGTCTGCGGCTGAACAGCGTACCGCTGTGAGCTTCCCCTTCCTGGGATGGAGAAGTGGGGGAACCGAGCAGCCCAGCTCAGGCCAGGCAGCTCTGGGTTTGTATCACATCTCAGACAGGTGTTTCTGCTCTCCGGGTTTCACCTTCCCCTTTCTGTAAAGTGAGACCTGTAACTCCTATCTCCCGGTCGTATTGTGGGAAGAGGCAGAGATGACCTCCGCACAGTGCTGGTCACCACGTGTGGCGTTGTGTACTTTTCCTCTGTGGAGTTGCTGGACTTCACGGTTGTGTGTTTGTTGCTGTTTTCTGCCTGCCTCAGTGGCCCATGCACTCCTCAGCGGTCTCTGCTGTGTTCCTGGTCCTACAGTCCCCCAAGTCCTTGCAGGGTCCAGCAGGGCAAGCGTCGAATGAACACAGCTCACAAGATTGAGAGCGCACATCTCACGGTCTAGAAAAATAGCATTGAACAAAACATGAAAACCTACTGCCCCGGGACCCTTGCGGAAGGAGCTCCTCGTCCACAGTCAGTGCTGAAGGCAGATAACACAGAGAGGAAACTTTAGATGGGGCTGCCAGGCCAGCGCTGCCGAGGTGACATTTAAGCAAGGGGGAGCAAAGGTGTCAGTGGAGCTGGCTGCGCGAATGCGCGTCCGAAGCAGGGGAAACAGCACACGCACAGCCCTTGGCTCAGACATGGACAAGCCGCAGGTGTCGAGTACCCGCTGAGCTAGAGGGAGAGGCAGATGGCGGCCGGTGGGCTGTGACGGGCTGGGGGTGTGGGAGTTGAGAGGTAGCAGGTGTGCGGTATCCTTCTTCCCGGTTGAGTTCATGCCATCAGAGTGTTGGGGTGCTATCCACGACCCCAGCTTTATGGTATGGACCCAGAGGCACAGCAAGGTGCTGTTCTTGACCCAGTGACAGACTAGGGGGTGGCGAAGCCGGCACCAGAGCGCAGTGGCATGTGCCGGGTGCGCCCAGGGGGCCTCTGTGCCCACCACCACCCCAGGGGAGCCACGGACGGGTGGGGTGAGAAGGGCTGAGTGGAAATGCTTTGCGCCCGGCAGGAGCACGACCCCAGCAAAGTGACCTTTGTGAAGGTGGTACCGACCCCCAACAACGGCTCCACTGAGCTCGTGGCCCTGCACCGCGACAAGGTAGGGATCACCTGCCGGGCCGCCCAGAGCCGGGGCGTGGGTGGGGCTCCCACACACTGCCGTCCCGCAGGCCAGGGGCCTCTGCCACACACACGCCTCCTGTGCAGGGCGAAGACGGGCTCGAAGTGCTGACCTTCGAATTCCAGAAGATCAAGTATTCCTACGATGCCCTCGAGAAGAAGCAGTTCCTTCCCGTGGCCTTTCCGGTGGGAAACCCCTTTTCATACTATCAGAGCAACCGGGGGTTCCAGGAAGACGCGGAGATCCGGGCGGCTGAGAAGAAATTTGGGAGCAACAAGTGAGTCTCTGCCCTCCCCGTGGCCCGGCATGCACCTCTGCGCTGCTCCTGGCAGAGGAAGCCAGACACCCGCCAGGTGTGCTTGACGCCATTTGAGAAACAAGTCCCACGTTGGTTTGCACCAAGCTCGTCTGCTGACAGGAACCCAGTTGGGCCCCCCGTGCCGTGTGATGCATGCCCCCGAGCGTGTGGCTTTTCACAGAACCTGCCCCACAGCCTGTCCTCAGCAACAGCTGCTCGTATGGGTCTCGCAATCGCCCTCTTCGTTTTAAATTCTTTGTAAAACCTCTGTTGATGTTGTTGATCCACGCACGTGAATCTCGGCGCTTTCAGAGTGGTGATAAAAAGATGTTCGTGGGGCTGGGGATGGGGCTAAGTGGTGGAATGCTTGTGGCGCATGTGCAAGGCCATGGGTTCCATCCCCAGCACCAAAAACAAAGGAAAAAAGAAAAGAGCCAGACATGGGGGCACATGCCTGTCATCCCAGTGACTCAGGAGGCCAAGGCAAGAGGATTGCAGGTTTGAGGCCAGAGCAACCTGCATAACTTAGCGAGACCCTGTTTGAAGGTAACACATTAAAAAGGAGCTCGGGGTGCAGCCTATAAAGTGTGCACGAGGCTCTGGGTTCAGCTTCAAGTACTGGAGGTTGAACCCAGGGTCTCACACACTGTAGACAAGTGCTCTATTACTGAGGTACACCCACCCCCTTTTTTATTTTTTATTTCTTATTTATTTTCTTTGGCAGCCTTGGGGGTTGAACCTAGGGCCTCGCGCTTGCATGCTTTGAAAGTGCTGTACCACTGAGCTGCATGTCCAGCCCGTTTTTTTACTTTTTTGAGACAGGGTCTCCCTAAGTTACACAGGCTGCCTCTAGTCTCAAACTTGCAATCCTCCTGCCTCTGCCTCCCAAGTTGCTGGGGTCACGGGTGTGCACCACCACGCCTGGCTCTTTATTTTTTATTTTGAGACAGGATCTCACTGAGTTGCACAGGCTGCCTCTGGCCCCAAACAGGTGATCCTCCTGCCTCAGCCTCCCAAGACGCTGGGATCACAGGCGTGCGCCACAGTGCCCAGCCTATGGGTTGTTTTTACGCCAGCAGGATTTTCCTGTGGTTTCCTCTGCTCTCATCCTGTAACCCCTGCAGGATGGGCAGAGTGAGGATGGCCCCCGTTGTCTGTTCCCTGAGTCAGAGGGGGCCACCACACGTGGTGCCGCAAAGGATACCTTATGGCCACGCTCTGAATTCTGGGGCTTGTTTTCTTTTGCTGAGATGGGGTGTCACTATGTAGACTCGGACAGCCTTGACCTCGTGGTCCTCCTGTCTCAGCCTCCCAAGTGCTGGGATAACAGGCGCTGCCACCAAGCTGGGCATATTCTGGGCTTTTATGCGGGAAATGTCCTGTCTTTTTCAGGTTTATCGTTTATTGTAGGAGTTGAATATTACATGCTGAGTTGGCATTAGCTTCTCTAGATGTGGGAACTTAACAGATGAGGTCAGACACGTTAGAATCCATTTCTGTTGTTCTCACACCTGGAGTTTTCTTAGACTTTAACTTAAAGCATAAGTTTATCAAAGCAGTGCCTCCATATGTGGCCAGTAAACAATTCATTCTACTGTAAGAGTAAAGGAGCTGAAATATTTTTTAATAGCAGTAAACTGGAATTGGTCATCAATTTCCTTACCTGCCATGATCTCAATCTTCACTGAAGTCACAAATTGTTTGGCTTATGTCCGTCCCAGTATACAGATACTGCCATGGCATATGCAGGGAGTTTTTAGGAGATCCCAGGTCTAAGCCAGGCATGGTGGCACACACCTGTAATACCAGCACTCGGGAGGCTGAGGCAGGAGAATCAGTGTGAGTTTGAGGTCAACCTGGTCTACATAGTGAGTTCCAGGCCAGCTTGAGCTACACATCAAGACCCTGTCTCAAAAAACCAAAAAAAAAAAAAAAAAGAAAAAAGAAAAGAAAAGAAAGAAAAGAAAAGGGGGGCGGGGGGAGGAAAGAAAAGAAAAGAGAAAAGAAAATCCCAGGTCTGTTGGGAGTGGGAATCAGTCTCTGGATTTTAGGACCCCCAGGGCATTTGCACCTGCAGCTGTACTGCCCTGGCATCTGATCCTGTCAAATCTTGGAAGCTAAGGAGGGTCAGGCCTGGTTAGTCCTGGGATGGAAGAGCGCCTGGGAACACTGGGTGCTATAGGTCTAGAAGATGGACTCAGCAACCCAATCCCAAAACAATCAGCCATTGAAAACCCTATGAATAGCAGAAAAGCACTGACAATAGTGCCAGGCATGGCACAGTGTTGGGTTGTGTTTTGTCTGTTGTACACAGGGTTGCTGAGTCAGACCCAACTCCATGGCACCCAACAACACCAGGGCCATTTGCAGCCTCAGGGCTCCCTTCCTTCAGTTACATGCTACACCTGCTGTGTCACCTGACCACAGGGCAGGGGTGTCACCTCACACCAGCCTCCACTGTCACGGGCACCTGTTGCCCGTTCCAAAGCCTTGCCCAGGTTCTGCAGATCAGGGGGCTAGGCCCATGGGGTGCAAGGAGGAGCCACAGCTGAGTGGAGCCGCCTCTCTGGGAGCTGGCTGGGGCTTCTTACCCCTGCCCCAGGCTCCTCCCCAAGAGGCCTGCAGGGCCCTGCATGCAGGCGGTGGGGACGGCGGGGACGGGGACTTCGCGCCTCATGGCAGTGTGGTCTCTTGCAGGGCCGAGATGGTGGTGCCTGACTTTTCCGAGCTTTTCAAGGAAAGGGCCACGGCCCCTTTCTTCGTGTTCCAGGTAAAGCGGGAGGTTCAGCCCTCGGCCCCATCCCCTCCCGTAGGCCCGCTCCCTCACCTCCAGACCCAGGCAGGCCGGTGTCCCACAGGTGTTCTGCGTGGGGCTCTGGTGCCTGGACGAGTACTGGTACTACAGCGTCTTCACGCTGTCCATGCTGGTGGCCTTCGAGGCCTCACTGGTGCAGCAACAGATGAGAAACATGTCGGAAATCCGGAAGATGGGCAACAAGCCACACATGATCCAGGTGGCGCCCACAGGGGGCCCGGGGGGGCGGGGCCGGGCCGGGCGCCTCCCACATCTCCCGGACTGACCCGCCGACCTCACCCGACCCTGGGCCAGGTCTACCGAAGCCGCAAGTGGAGGCCAGTTCCCAGCGATGAGATCGTGCCCGGGGACATCGTCTCCATCGGTGAGGCGTGGTCCCGCCCCCCACCCCCAGGTGGGCACCTGCCCCTTGGGGCCTCCAGCCAACTCTGCTGCCCGCGCCCTGCCCCACAGGCCGCTCGCCCCAGGAGAACCTGGTGCCCTGTGACGTGCTGCTGCTGCGGGGCCGCTGCATCGTGGACGAGGCCATGCTCACTGGGGAGTCGGTGCCGCAGATGAAGGTGTCACGGGCGGGGGACCTCAGGCTGCTCGGGCGAGGCACCATCCAGTCCATAAGGCAGGGCCAGGAGAGGCTACGAGCCAGATGAGGGTCCTGCCCGGGCGTGGGTGGAAGAGAGAGTGGGCTCCAATTAGTGCCATGGATAAGGGGGTGCTGGGTGGCTGCAGTGAGCTCAAGGTGAGAGAAAGCACAGGCACCTGGGGTGTCAGGCTATGAGAAATCATTGGGGGTTTGTCATGGGAGAGTCCCGGTGGGCCACAGGGTACCAGCCCTGCAAGGGCACCCAGAGAGGGGACAGCACGGCCTGTGGTCCCTGCTGAGCGTGGGGACCCCCGGACTGGGGGGATTCTCCGGACTGGAGGGATTCTCCGGGTTGGGCAGGGAGCCCTGTGGGGGTCAGGCCAGGGAGGGGCCACCATCCAGAGCCCCGGTCTCCCTCCACAGGAGCCGATTGAAGACCTCAGCCCAGAGCGGGTGCTGGACCTCCAGACCGACTCCCGCCTCCACGTCATCTTTGGGGGCACCAAGGTGGTACAGCACATTCCCCCCCAGAAGGCCACCTCGGGCCTGAAGCGTAGGTGTCTCGAGGGCATCGGGCTGTCTGCACTCCCCCCACACCTGCTGGAACGTGAGGGAGGTGGCATGAGGTTACCGCAGTGACGGCTCTGTTTCTCCCCAGCGGTTGACAACGGGTGTGTGGCCTACGTCCTGCGCACCGGATTCAACACATCCCAGGTGCGAGGCCTTGACCTGGAGTGGGGACGGTGGGCAGGTGGTGGCCCACTGGACGTCAGCCCTTTCAGACCCCAGAGCATCCACCGCTCAGGCCCATTCTCACAGCGGTGCCTGGCCGCAGGGGTGGTGCCGAGCCTAGCCCCGGACCGGGCCTGCCTTGCCCTGCCTGAGGGGCTGGGGTTCCCCACGGACCTCTGGATGTTACCACATAGCAGGGGTCAATTAGCTGCTCCAGTCGATGCCTCACTCTGGCTGGGTGGGGGGATGGCCGACCTTCAGGAAACAGGAAACTGTCCCCTCCCATCTCAGCCGGTCCCGGCCCCTGCCCTCCACCTCTGCTGCCAGCCTCCTTAACTCTGCACTGAGTGGCAGCCGTCCGCGAAGCCATGTCTGCGCGGTCTGCCTGGCGCCTGGGCCCCAGACGGGCATTGCTGCTTTCTGGAAAGGCTTCAGCGCCCGTGCCCTCAGGCTGGGGGGGCCGCCGGCCCCCTCCAGTCTCCCCGTCAGCACCGGCTTCCGTCCTCTAGGGCAAGTTGTTACGCACCATCCTCTTCGGGGTCAAGAGGGTGACTGCAAACAACCTGGAGACCTTCATCTTCATCCTGTTCCTCTTGGTCTTCGCCATCGCTGCAGCTGCCTACGTGTGGATTGAAGGTAGGCATCCCCTCACCTCCCCACCCCGCTGCCCTTTCCCCAGGCGCTGCCCTCACCCCTTCCCCAGGCTGTCCTCACCACTTCCCTAAGCCCTACCCTCAAGCCTTTCCCCAGCCCCTGCCTTCAACTCTTCTCCAGGCCCCACCCTCACCCCTTCCCCAGGCCCCGCCCTCCTTTCCTCAGGCCCCACCTTCACCCCTTCCCCAGGCCCCGCCCTCGCTCCTTCCCCAGGCCCCGCCCTCGCCTTTCCCCAGGCTCCACTCTGTGCCAGGCTTTCAGGTCTTGTCTCCTTAGGCACCAGGGACCCCAGCCGGAACCGCTACAAGCTCTTCCTGGAGTGCACCCTCATCCTCACCTCCGTCGTGCCCCCGGAGCTGCCCATCGAGCTGTCCCTGGCTGTCAACACCTCCCTCATCGCCCTGGCCAAGCTCTGTGAGTACAGTGGGCAAGGCCCCCACGCAGGGCCGGCTGGGACCCACGGCGGCCCTGACCCGGCTCCCGCCCCCAGACATGTACTGCACGGAGCCCTTCCGGATCCCCTTCGCGGGCAAGGTGGAGGTGTGCTGCTTCGACAAGACGGGGACCTTGACCAGCGACAGCCTGGTGGTGCGCGGCGTGGCCGGGCTGAGGTGAGCAGCAGGGCCCCCGGGCCGCAGAGACGGCCAGCACAAGAGTTTCTGGGAGGTCGAGGGACAGACCTGCATCAGAGGCCCTGCCAGAGGGCCGGTTCCTGGGGTGCCCTGCGAGCGCCAGCCGGGGCCCTTGGGTCAGGCGCAGAGGGGCCAGCCCAGCCTCCGTGCCCCGCAGCCACCTGGCCCCGAGCACGGCTCATGGCTCTGGGTCCATCCGTGAGGACCCGAGCTCCTCCCCAAGGCTCTCCCTGAGGTGCAGCGTGTGCCTGGGCGGCCGTCGCTGCTGTTCCTGGGGTCCTTCCCCCCAGAGCGCTGCTGTGCCCCAGTCTGCCCCTCTCCTGTAACCATCTGTCCCCGTCCTTGCAGAGACGGGAAGGAGGTGACCCCCGTGTCCAGCATCCCCGTGGAAACACACCGCGCCCTGGCCTCCTGCCACTCCCTCATGCAGCTGGAGGACGGCACCCTGGTGGGCGACCCGCTCGAGAAGGCCATGCTGACGGCCGTCGACTGGACGCTGACCAAAGGTGAGGGGCCGCAGCCGCAGGCCCAGCGTGGGTGAGCTCTCGCCATCCCCAGCGGCGCAGGGGTCCCCCGGGGTGGGGGGGGCGGGAGGCGGGGCTCGGCTGCCTCCCGGAGCGCAGCCCCTCAGGACTCGTGCTTATTTGTTTCCAGATGAGAAAGTATTCCCCCGAAGTATTAAAACTCAGGGGCTGAAAATTCACCAGCGCTTTCATTTTGCCAGTGCCCTAAAGCGAATGTCCGTGCTCGCCTCCTACGAGAAGCTCGGCTCCACCGACCTCTGCTACATCGCGGCCGTGAAGGGGGCCCCAGAAACACTGCACCCCATGGTGAGCGGGCCCCAGCCCCGGGAGCGGGGGGTGGGCGAGGGGCAGGCGGTGACGGCGCCCTTCGTTCCCTGCAGTTTTCCCAGTGCCCACCCAACTACCACCACATCCACACGGAGATCTCCCGGGAGGGGGCTCGCGTCCTGGCGCTGGGGTACAAGGAGCTGGGGCACCTCACGCACCAGCAGGTAAGGGCCCGGCCGCCACCCCTGCTGCCCACGAGACCTCCTCACACAGCCCCTCCGCTGCCTCCTCCTGAGGCCCCCAGTGGCGCCGGCCCCCCAGGGCCCTGCTAGCTCACGCCGAGCTCCCCCAGCCCCGCCTCCCACCACCCTCCAGCCTGTTCTGGGCTCCCCCTCAAGGAACCCCAGGAGGCATCGTGGGAGCCCCGGCTCTGCTCCTGCCCCTTCCAACCGTCCGGTCACGGAGAGGCTCGGCAGCGCCCCCCACTCTCAGCCCTCCTCCTCCTGTCATCCACACGTCCCACCCTCCCACCTCCATCTCTACCGCCAGTGCCACTGCCCCTCCCTCCTCCCCGGTCTTGGTGCTCGTCCAGACTGCTTACAGCCTGCACCCACAAGAACCTTCTAGAACTTACCATCAGGTCGCAGCTCCATGTGCGGAGCCCAGGTGCAGGCCAAGGATACAGCCAGCACACTCTGGGCCTGCTCCACAGTCCCCACCCTGCAGCGTGGTCGCGGGCCACGCCCTCTTCAGAGGTGCCCTCTCTGAGGCCTTGCTGACCCCCACCCGACCACCCCATCCCCCACCTCCTCTCACAGCACTCAGCACCACGGCTGCCATGACTGCCCTGTCACCTTCTCCCCGGCTCCACACAAGGTCCCCACCTTGTCCCTACTCCAGGTTGGGGGTGGGTGGGGGCTCCCTGCCACACGGAGGAGAGCCCCAACCCTGATGACTCAGAAGCCAAACCAGGGGGACCCCATGACACACCCACGTCCACATCCGGAAGGTAGAGGCATGACTGGGTTGAGCCCCTCCCCTAGCCACCGACAGACCCCGCCCCCGCCTTGACCCTCCCCGGCCCGGCTCGGTCACACAAGAGGCCGAGGGGCAGACTCTGAGGGCACCCCCTGTCCTCCACAGGCCCGCGACGTCAAGCGGGAGGCCCTGGAGTGCGGCCTCAAGTTCGTGGGCTTCATCGTGGTCTCCTGTCCACTCAAGGCCGACTCCAAGGCCGTGATCCGAGAGATCCAGAACGCCTCCCACCGGGTACACGAGGGGCGGGCAGGCGAGGCTGGCGGGGGTGGCAGCCAGCCTCGTGGCTTCCACCATGAGGCCGGGGGCAGCGGGCGTGCGCTGGGTATGGCGCCCACCCTGGGCCTGAACAGAGGACCCTGCAGAAAGCCCCTGTGCCGGCCCTTCTCACATTGCCTCCACAAAACGCTCCAGCCCTAGGAGGCAGGGGCTGTCCTGCCAGCCCACAGCGCCCTGGAGAGGGAGAGGCTGAGGCAGGGGGAGGGAACTAGAGGCAGCACTGTCTGTCCGGGCAGGTGTTGTCTGAGGTGGTTTGTCTTTTCCATTTTGGAGCTCAGGGTGCATTTGAGGGTGTGGGGTAGGCGAGCTGCCTCAGGGTGGTGATGTCAGGGCGACCACATGATGTGACTAGTCCCTATCAGGCCTTCCGACACCGGGCCCATCCTGTCACCAGAACACCTGCCACACAGCAGCTGCTAGGCCAGGTGCGTCCACACAGGGACCAGTTCTTCATATTACGAGGAACAGACCCAGGCGTGGTGACAGCTTGTAATCTCAGCACGTGAGCGCCTACCTCGACAACAAAAGCTGTAAGAGAGAGCCCGGTGCGGTGGCGCACGCCTGTCATCCCAGCAACTCGGGAGGTGGGCAGGATGATCCCAAGTTCCAGACCAGAGGCAGTCTGCGTCACTTAGCGAGACCCTGTCTCAAAAAGTGAAAAAATGGGCTGGGGGTGCGGCTCAGTGGTCCAGCACTTGCAAAGCATGCAGGCGCAAGGCCCTGGGTTCAACCCACAGTATTGTAAAAAAAAAAAAAAAAAAGTTATGAGAGGGGCTGGAGGTGTGGCCCAGTGGCACAGCATGTGTCCGGCACGTAGAGGCCCTGGGTTCAATCCCTGGTACCGCACAACCCACTGTGGGAGTTCTATGAAGGACACACATCACACGTGTCATTTGAGGAATTCACCCTGGTGTGTTACAGGTGTGGTGACACACACCTGCCATCCCAGCAGTTCGGGAGGTGGAGGCCAGAGGCAGCCTGGGTCACTGAGACTCTGTCTCAAAATGAGAGATTAGAAATGGGCTGAGGGTGCAGCTCAGTGACAGAGCACCTGCACAGCACGTGAGAGGCCCTATGTTCAACACCCAAGTACCGCCAAAACAAACAAGAAAAAGAAACCCGGGGCGGGGCCGCTCATGACCCCTGGAATCCTGTTTGTCGTCTGTGTTAGAGGGCTCGGCCTCCCCCCGCAGCCTGCCACGGAAGGAGCTGTGGCAGCCGGGTCCTCGGTAAGCCTCCTCTCCTCTGTCCCCAAGGTGGTCATGATCACGGGCGACAACCCCCTCACCGCCTGCCACGTGGCCCAGGAGCTGCACTTCATTGAGAAGGCCCACACGCTGATCCTGCATCCCCCCTCGGAGAAAGGTGAGGCCCAGCGTCCTGGAGCGCCCGTCACCACGGTGGGACCCCCGATCGCAGCGCCAGCTCCCGGACAGTGTACAGGCGTCGCCGGGTCCCTGGTTCCAGGATGTGGCGTGTTTATTAACAGGGACAGGCTTCTTGCACGCTCCCAGGCAGAGGCCACCCCAGCCGGGCTGGCTCTCGTGCCCCGTCCGCACAGCCGTCTTGGGCCCAGCAGGTGGCCCATGCCTGGGCTCCACTCTCAAGCACAGGGGCTACTGCCCCAGTGCCCCCTGATGGCACCATTGGCCAAGGGCCCGGGGTGGCCGGACTCCAGGTAGACAGCTTAAGAGTGTGTCACCATGGTGGTTCCACTGTCCATCTGCTGGGTCAGCGTTAGAGCCCCCGCCTTGTAGACCAGGCACAGGGGCTCAGAAGTGAACCCACTTAGCCAGGCACGGTGGCACAAGCCTGTCATCCCGGCACGGGAGACTGAGGCAGGAGGATCACGAGTGCGAGGCCAGCATGTGCTGCGTAGTGAGTACGAGACCAACCCTTTCGTACTGTGACTCTGTCTCAGAAAAACAAAGGAGAGGAGGAGGAAAAGGAAGTGCGCCCCTTGCCTGAGCCACACAGAGTGGGGGCCTCACGGGGCTCCAGGGCTCCAGACAGCCACGCTCACAGGGCCGAGTGAGGCAGAGGGCGCTGGGGTCTCAGGTCTCCTTCCCTCCCTGCCCAAGGGGCGGTCAGAACTGTGGATGGGCAGGCACAGGTGGTCTGAGTAAATTCCCACGGCTACAGCCAGGTGGAGGCTGCGGTCCCTCCCGCTGGAGACCCGCTCAGGCCGCACCACCCATGGCCCTCCTCATCCTCCGCACACAGCGTGGCCCCGGAGCTGGAGAAGGGAGGGAATGGAGGAGGAGGAAGTGGGTCGCTTGGGAGCCCGGTCCCTGGGAAGCCAGATTTCAGGCTGGCAGTGGAGGGGGGCAGTCGTTAGGGCCCTTGCACAGGCTGGGGCTGCCCGCGTCTGCCTCTGACCTCGTCACTCAGTCCCAGGCCCAGGGCCCCCACCTGTACGCGAGAGCTCTATGGCTGTTACCTGTGGGACACCCGGAGCAGGAGTACCGGGGACCTGTGAGGTGTGACATTGGCCCAGGGGCCACGTTGGCAGGGAGCGCACAGAGCAGAGATCACCTAGTGGGTGACAGATCACCTAGTGGGTGACCGAGCCCCTGTCCCTGAGCCCGGATGCCACCTGCAGGCAGACCCTGTGAATGGCGCTCCATCGACGGCAGCATCGTGGTGCCCCTGGCCCCAGGGTCCCCAAAGGCACTTGCCCTGGAGCACGCGCTGTGCCTCACAGGCGACGGCCTGGCCCACCTGCAGGCCTCGGACCCGCGGCAGCTGCTCCGCCTCATCCCCCACGTGCAGGTGTTCGCTCGCGTGGCCCCCAAGCAGAAGGTGCGCAAGGGCCCCCCAGGGTCAGGGGCTGAGGGGCCTGGGGCGGGCTGCCACCCCCCACCCCCCCGCTCAGCCCGTCGCCTGCCACACAGGAGTTTGTCATCACCAGCCTGAAGGAGCTGGGCTACGTGACCCTCATGTGTGGGGACGGCACCAACGACGTGGGCGCCCTGAAGCACGCCGACGTGGGTGAGCCTCCGCAGCAGCCACGGCCGCTCCTCCCCACCGGGTCCTCGTGTGGGGACACACCCCTGGTGGCACAGGGGCAGTCGGGGCATCGGTTCTGATTGGGAGGGCTGGGGTGCAGCTCAGTGGCACAGTGCTTGCCAAGCACGCATGCGGCCCTGGGTTCAATCCCAGCACTGAAAAAAAAAAAGGCTACATTAAAATTAAAATCCCTGACTGGGCGCAGTGGTGCACACCTGTCATCCCAGCAGCTCGGGAGGCGGAGGCAGGAGGATCGCAAGTTGGAGACCAGAGGCAGTCTGTGTAACTTAGCGAGACCCTGTCTCAAGATAAAAAAAGAACAGGCAGGGGGTGCAGCTCAGCGGTAGAGCAGTTGAAAAGTATGTGCAAGCCCTGGGTTCAACCCCCAAGTATGTCAATAATGAACAGATGGATGGATGAATGAATGAATGAAATTACTGTGAGGGACGGTCCAGGGAGCCAGCAGGGTCCAGGGGTCTGAGGAGCTGTGAGGTCAGGAAGGGATGCAGGTATCAGAAGCAGAAGGTGGGGAGAGTTGGGGCAAGCGCCCACAGGGACTTAGGAACCTGGGAGCTGAGAGACAGGTGTTAAGTTGACCTCCAAAGGTCAGCATACCGGCTTTCTGTCCTTTCTCAGTATTTAACTGCTTTCAGGCATAAAGCATTTATGCAGTATTACCTGCCTCTTAGAATTATGCTCCTGGGCACTCAAGTTTCTTTTTGGGTTCTTTTATTGTGGTCTTTTGGGGGTTTGGTGGTGACGGACAAAACAATGTGACTCAGGGTGGCCTGGAACTCTCAGTCCTCCCGTGTCAGCCTCACCAAGCCCCAAAGCCCTGGGATCATGGGCAAGGCCACAGTGCCCGGCTCCCCACCTGGAGAGGAGACCTTGGGAGGTTGAGACAGGGTCTCGCGAGGCCCAGGCTGGCCTGGAACTCGCCATCCTCCCTCCTCGGCCTCCCACGCGCTGGGATTCCAGGCGTGATTGATCCCATGTTTGATGGTTTCCCCACATGGTCTGCAGGAAGAAGGTGGATGCCCCCTGGGTCTCCTTAGGGAGGGCAGTGAAGCGGGGAGGTCTGGGAACCGTGGGCAGAAATAAGCCACTCCGCTCGGCAGCGGGCAGCGGGCGTGTCCAGGCGGAGCCCGCTCCCCAGCCGCACTCTCCACCCCCTCCCAGGCGTGGCACTCCTGGCCAACGCCCCTGAGCGGGTCATCGAGCGGCGCCGGCGGCCGAGGGACAGCCCAACCCTGAGCAACAGCGGTGGCAGGGCCACCTCCAGGACAGCCAAGCAGAAGTCGGGGCTCCCGCCCCCCGAGGAGCAGCCGGCCTCTCAGAGGGTGAGTGTGGGGAGGGGAGCCGGCGGCCGCGGCCGGCCAGGGCTGACCCCGGCACCCCTCCCGCAGGACCGCCTGAGCCAGGTGCTGCGGGACCTGGAGGATGAGAGCACGCCCATCGTGAAGCTGGGGGACGCCAGCATCGCGGCGCCCTTCACCTCCAAGCTGTCCTCCATCCAGTGCAGTGAGTCCCCGGTCCGCCCGCCCGCCTCTGCCACCCCGACCCCCAGCCCTGCCCAGCCACGCCCACGCCCGCCTCCCCCCACTCCCCGCAGTCTGCCACGTGATCAAGCAGGGCCGATGCACGCTGGTGACCACGCTACAGATGTTCAAAATCTTGGCGCTCAACGCGCTCATCCTGGCCTACAGCCAGAGCGTGCTCTACCTGGAGGGCGTCAAGTTCAGCGACTTCCAGGCCACGCTGCAGGGGCTGCTCCTGGCCGGCTGCTTCCTCTTCATCTCGCGTTCCAAGGTGGGCCCTGGAGGGGCTGGGGCTGGGGCTGCTTGGGCCAGCGAGGCGGCCAGCACAGGCCCCTAGGGTGAGAACTGAGTGACCGGTGGGGATCCGGGACCCAGAGGTGGGAGCCACGCCCAGGATGACGCAGGCAGGGCGGGGCCAGGCTCTGGCTCAGGCTCTCAGATGCCTGAGTCCCGCAGGGCTGGGCGGGCCTCAAGTCCCTGATGCATTCTCCTGCCTCGGCCTCCCAGGTGTTGGGATTACAGGGGACGTTTCAGGGTTAAACCGTCACGGGGCAGGGGCTTGGAACTGGGAGGGTGGGTTCTGCTTCCTGACTTCAAGGCCCCCCACCTGTGGCTGCCACAGGGGGTGCAGATGTGGGGCCCAGGCCGGGGCCGCGGCAGCGAGCCAGCCCCAGGATGGGCGACCTCTGTCCGCACGAGGTCCCCCGGGAGGCGAGGGGTGTCACGACCTGCCGAGCAGGTCGGGTGGCCCTGACTGCACCCCGTCCCCCGCCCCCTGCCGCCGCAGCCCCTCAAGACCCTGTCGCGAGAGCGGCCCCTGCCCACCATCTTCAACCTGTACACGATCCTCACAGTGATGTTCCAGTTCCTCGTGCACTTCCTCAGCCTCGTCTACCTGTACAGGGAGGCCCAGGCCCGGAGCCCCGAGAAGTAAGCGCGGCCCGCTCCGGCCGTGGCGGTGGTGGCGGGAGGACCGGGGGAGCCATGGCGTGTGCGGGATCGGGGCGGGTCCTCACGCGCATGCGCGCGCGTGCCCTCGTCCCCGCAGGCAGGAGCAGTTCGTCGACCTGTACAAGGAGTTTGAGCCGAGCTTGGTCAACAGCACCGTGTACATCATGGCCATGGCCATGCAGATGGCCACCTTCGCCATCAACTACAGGGTGAGGCCCGGCCCCTCCCCCAGCACCGCCCCCAGCCCCGCGCAGCCTTGGGCCCTCCCGGCAGCCCCCTGTGCTCCCCTTCCCCGCAGGGCCCGCCCTTCATGGAGAGCCTGCCGGAGAACAAGCCGCTGGTGTGGAGCCTGGCTGTGTCGCTGCTGGCCATCGTGGGCCTGCTGCTCGGCTCCTCCCCCGACTTCAACAGCCAGTTCGGCCTGGTGGACATCCCCGTGGAGGTGAGCGGCCCGGTCGGGGACCCTGGGTGCCCGCCCGGCCTGGCCAAGGCGCCCTCTCTCACCAGCCTCCCTCCCCGGCAGTTCAAGCTGGTCATCGCCCAGGTCCTGGCCCTGGACTTCTGCCTGGCGCTCCTGATCGACCGCGTCCTGCTGTTCTTCCTGGGGACCCCGAAGCTGAGAGTGCCTTCCTGAGAGGCGGTGCTGGTGTCCACTGTCCACCCTGGTTGCCGCCGGGCGGGAGCCCCACCCGGACCCCGGGAGGGAACGCTGTCCCCCACACCCCCCACCACAGCAAGGCAGCCTGGCCTCACCTTTAGAAGACTGAGCTGGGACCGTCAGGGGCGTCCACGGGCCTGGCCAGCGGAGCCGGCCCCAGGACAGCACCTTCGGTAAATAAAGCAGCATCTGAGGTTTTAAGAAGCCAAGCCTCTACCTCATCTGTGCCACTCGGGTCACTGGGGGTCCGAGGGGCCAGGCGATCACTGAGGAACGTCCCAGCACCTCCCCACGCTCTGCGAGGTGAACCACACGGTCTGCAGCGCACCCGGCTCTTCAGTAGGAGGCTCTGAGCCTGGGGAGCCCAGTGGGTTTGGGTTTTTTATTTGTTTATTTGCAGAACTGAGGGCTGAATCCAGGGGCTCCCACATACTTTGCAAGCACTCTCCCACTGAGCTGTACCCCCAGCCCATTTTTAAATTTATCTTGACACAGGGTCTTGCTAAGTTACACAGGCTGCCTCTAGCCTCAAACCTGCAATCCTCCTGCCTCTGCCTCCCAGGTCGCTGGGATGACAGGCCACTGAGCCCACAGGCATGGTTGCATCTGTTTGTTTGCAGTACTGGGGGTTGAGCCCAGGGCCTCGCGTCTGCATGCTCTGCAAGTGCTGGACCACTGAGCTGCGCCCCAGCCCATTTTTTTTTTTACTTTTTTGAGACAGGGTCTCGCTAAGTTACGCAGACTTCCCCTGGTCTCGAACTTGCGATCCTCCCGCCTCCGCCTCCCAGGCTGCTGGGATGACAGGCATGTGCCACTGCACCCGGTGGTTGCCTGTGTTTTGATTTAATACACCCCCATATTTCGGTGGTTTTTGCTTCGTGTTTTATCATCTCAGGAACTGGGAGCAGCTCAGGATTGGTGGTGTCTTTTCCACACTGCATGGAAACAGCGGAGTCTTGCTGTGGGGAAGATGGCCCCACCATACCAACACTGCCCCGGGTCCTATGCCACAGTACCATCTTACACCGTGGCCTGACACTGGCTGGGACCCAGAAGCCTGGCTCAGCCCTAGACCAACAGACAGCAGTCTTCCTTTCTAAGGGACACACTCTTGCAAGTCAAGAGCTGCAGAGTGGGCAGCGGAAGCCTACTGTGCCCGTGGCAGGCCTACGCCTCTACAACAGCCACAGGATTGGGGAAGCCAAGTTCTACAGTCTTTAAAGTCCTAATTCCCAGCCCAAAATTGCACAGGGCTGGGTGTGGTGCGTCTGCAGGACTGTGGCAGGCTGCTGTTGGCTAGCCGCCCCCCTGCTCCCCCGCCCCCAGCTCCCGGTCATGCTAAGAGGCCTCAGCACCCCGTTGGCCCTCCCTGCCCCTTTGTCCTATTACGGCCTCCTACCTCATGAAGCAATATGACAGGTGCCTTGAGGGAGACCCTGGGAACAAGCCAGGTGGAGGCTGGGGCGGGGCGGGGCTGGCAGTGAGCGTCTCTAAGCAGTCTCATGGGGCTGGGGCGTGCCCAGTCCCTCTAGCCCCTGGGCTAATGCAATACTGGAATGTAGGTGCTCAGTCCCTGGGACCAGGTGGGTGGTCCCAGGGCAGGTGGTCTCTGTGCTTCCTGTCCCTGAGAGGGGCGCCCTGGCTTCCAGAGCCTGACGCAGCTTTGAAGGACGTAGGGTGGGTGGGGGGATCCGCCTAGACCCGGTCCCAGGGCGCTGGGGAAACTGCTTCGTCCACAGTTGCCTGGAACACCAGGTCCCCACCAGGCGGTGCCACAGCCCGGGTCAGGCCCCAGCTTGTATTCTGGGATCCAAAAGGTCTCTGGGCTAGCAGGTCACGGGGTCATGGGGTGTGGGAGGTCAAGGAGAGGTACCCCAGGCCGGCTGAACTTTCAGGGTCACGGTGGGGTGGGGGGAGGTAGCGGGCTTTGTGGACAGCACAAAAACCCGCCGAAGGGCTCTCAGGGCTGGACGAAGTCCTCTGACGCCCTGTGCCGGGCGCTGCAGCCAGCGGTGGCCCCCGACGGGACCCCAAGCACACGAGGACCCCAGCGGCGGGGTCCTGGAGCCGAGGCCGCGCTTCTGGGGAGGAGGCGTGGCGGGGGCGTGTTTTTTTGGCGGTGGGGCGTGGCCTCGGTGGGCGGGTTCGAATCCGGTGACTGGGCCTTGGGCCCGGGTTGCGGCAGCGCTTCCGGGTAGAGGGGGCGTGGCCCCGAGGGGCGTGGTCTGTGTGGGCGTGGCCCGGGCGGGGCGGGGTCGGGTCCGGGAGGTGGCGGCGGCAGGAAACTGGGGCCGGTTCTCGATCGCGCGCAGCCCCGTCCCGCTCGCCGTCGCGCGAACCCCAGGGCCGGCCATGGAGGCGGCCGAGCCAGGTAAGGGGCGCGGGATTTAGGAAGCACGGGAGCCGTGCGTGACGGGGCGTCACTTCCTAAACAGAGGAGCCCCGCCGGCCCCCTCCGTGTCCTGGAGGCCGGGAAAGGAATTCTTGAATGGGAAGGACGCAGGGATCCTCCATCGCGAGGACCCCCAAACCAGGAGGGGCGCGGGACACCAGCCTCGGGCACCTCCTCTTCCCCGCATCTGCCTTCTGAGCCCTCACCGCTGACGCCTGGGGGTGGGGGGTGCCCAGGAAGGGGAAGTGGCCGCTTCTGCTTCTGATTTTTGTGATGGGGGCAGGGTGTCAGGACCGCCGGTGGAGAGGACACCGCGGTAGGATCCCCCGGGGGTAGGACGGTGCCAATCTGGGGTCCCCGGAAGAGGGGGCGGGGGCCGCAGCAGAAGTGTGGCAAGGTCCCCGTCTGGTATCCGGCTGCCTTTGTTGCGTGTTGTGTCAGTCCGCGCCACATCCCTCGTGGTTTCATTCCGTCCATGTGTTCATGCCGCAGGCTCTGTGCCTGGGTGTCCCATGTGGACTTCCTTCTGTCCGCCCTGGGGTCCATGTGGCTCCTTTGTCAAGCCTGCTCTCCCTTCCCGGACCATGGAGCTGCATGGAGGGTGTCCCTTCCCTTGCTTTGCTTCTGGGTCTGCACCTGTCTGGGTGTCTCCACTTCCTCTGAGCAGCTGCCTCTGCTGGGTTGTGTCTGGGTCCATCTGTCTGCCCTGAGTGCCCATCGAAGCCCACGCGCCCCTCTTTTTCTCACCCCCGCCAAAGGAGATTGGTTGAGGTGCTGGTTGCCCCACTGTGGGTGGAGGGAGGCAGTGGTTGAACCCTGTGTCACACGCCCCTCCCTCAGGGCTCCCCCCAGCCCCTGAGGGCAAGAAGAGGTACAGTGACATCTTCCGGAGCCTGGACAACCTCGAGATCTCACTGGGGAACGTGTGAGTCTGAGCCTGAGTCACCCAGATCCTGCTAGGATCCCCTAAGCCCCTAACCATTTTGGTGCCCAGAAACCCCATTTGGAACTAACCTAATAACCTGGCAAATTTAAGATGGGAGCTTCTAAAATACCTGGGTGCCTTAGGTGCTTTGGATATCCGAAGTGTTTAGGATATAACCTCAAAGTGGACCTAAGACATCCACACATCCTTCTTGTGACACCTTAAAATAATTGAGGTTGCCGGGCTCAGTGGCACACACCTGTAATCCCAGCGGCTCAGGAGGCAGAGGCCGGAGGATCGCAGTTTGAGACCAAGGGCAGTCTGCATAACTTAGTGAGACCCTGTCTCAAAAAGTCAAAAATATGGGCTGAGGGTGCAGCTCCGTGGTCCCACACTTGCAGAGCATGCAAGCGCGGGGCCCTGGGTTCAACCCCCAGGACAGAAAAAAAAAAAAAATTCACTTGGTTTCCCACAAAGTTCTCAGACGTCCCAGATCCAAGAGATGCCACAGAGGTGATATCCAGGGCTGTTCCCAAAAGTGTCCTAGGGTCCCCAGCACCTGCCCTCACCTCTCACAGGAAAGCCTGGGCAAAGGTGGCATCTGACACCCTCGCCCCACAGGACGTTCGAGACACTCTCTGCAGACCCTGTGCTCCCAGAAGATCCGGAGCCTGAGGAGGCTGCTGCAGCCACTGTGGTGAGTGCGGCGCAGGGGAACAGGGAGGAGGGTCCTGCTCCCCGCCCTGCTTGCTCCTGAATGCAGTCTCTCTCCCCACCAGACCAGTGACGCCAGCCACTGGAGTGGCCCCTCCTTAGAGGGTCCTGCCCTGCTCACAGGTAGGGGAGGCTTTGAAGCCAGGATGGTTGGGGCCCAAAGGAGTCCTTTGTCCAATAAGTCATCACTGAGCCGCTTTCCAGGCAGGCATCGGAGGTGCGGGGAACACAGCAGATCCCTTCCCGTGCCCTCAGGGAGCCCCCCATCTGGTTGTTGTTGATGTTAAGTGCCATCGAGTCGGTATCCGACTCATAGCGACCCTGTACATAAGACGTGAAACACTATTGTCAGTGTGTCTCTGCTATTCACAGGGTTTTCAAAGACGGGTTGATTTTTGGGAGTGGGTTGCCGGGTCCTTCTCCCAAGCCTACAGCACCTGGTGTTCCCAAGCGGTCTCCCATCCAAGTATTAACCAGGCCCGACCCTGCTTAGCTTCTGAGATCTGACAGGATTGGATGCCACAGGGCTACAGCTGCAGGCCCCCATCTGGTAAAGAGTCTGTGAAACTGCAACCAGATAGCCGGGTGCAGTGGCGCATGCCTATAATCTCAGCAGCTCAGGAGGCGGAGGCAAGAGGATCGCAAGTTTGAGACCAGAGGCAGTCTGCATAACTTAGCGAGACCCTGCCTCAAAAAAGTAAAAAAAAAAAAAAAAAATGGGCTGGGGACGCAGCTCAGTGGTCCAGCACTTGCAGAGCATGCAGGCGTGAGGCCCTGGTTTCAACCCCCAGTACCGTAAAATATAAATAAATAAATAAATAAATAACTGCAACCAGAACAATGGTCCTGAAGGGAGAACAGGGAGCCATGAGGGTCCAGAACAGGGGTGGGCAGCCTGGTCAGGAGGCTCAGTGAAGTCTTCCACAGGAAGGCAGGGCTCAGAGTCCATGTCCACTCATCTGTCCCAGGAGAGGAACTGGACCTGCGGCTCATTCGGACCAAGGGGGGTGTGGATGCAGCGCTGGACTATGCCAAGATGTGGAGCCGCTATGCCAAGGAGCTGCTGGCCTGGACGGAGAAGAGAGCCAGCTACGGTGAGGGCGCCTCCTGCCCAGCCCAGGTGCCCGAGCTGCGCCCAAACCCCAGCCGGACTCAGACCCCTGCTGTCCCTCCCCCTAGAGATGGAGTTTGCTAAAAACACCATGAAGATCGCTGAGGCGGGCAAGGTGTCCATCCACCAGCAGGTAGCGGTGAGCAGAGCTCCCCCCGGGTGCCCCAGCCCTGTCCCCTGAGTCCCTCAGCCAGTCCACCTGTACCCCCCGCCCGCAGAGCCACATGCCGCTGCAGTATGTCTACACCCTCTTTCTGGAGCAAGACCTCAGCCTGGGTGCCCTGGCCATGGAGACAGTGGCCCAGCAGAAGAGAGACTACTACCAGGTGAAGGGGGGTGCGTCGTGGTACAGGGGGCCCTGCTGTCCCCACTCACCATTCCCTCCCTTCCCAACGAGCGGGGAGGAAGTCGCCCCTGCCGTTGCCACCCTTTTGCTGATGAGGAAGCTGAGGCACGCAGATGCTCTGGAACTTGCCCAAGGTTACCCGGCCCAGAGTCCAGCCGGGCTTCCTGTGCAATTGCAAAACTGTGCTTTTGTTTGCTTGTGAGGAGAGATGTGAGCGCGGAGTGGTTTTTTGTTGTTTTTGTTTGTCTTGTTTTGTTTTTTGCAGTACTGGGGGTTGAACCCAGGGCCTCGTGCCTGCATGCTCTGCAAGTGCTGGACACTGAGCTGTGTCCCCAGCCCATTTTTTTACTTTTTGAGACAGGGGGCTCGCTAAGTCACGCAAACTGCCTCTAGTCTCAAACTTGCGATCCTCCTGCCTCTGCCTCCCAAGCCGCTGAGATGACAAGCCTGCGCCACTATCACGCAGTATTTTCAGGAAGAAGGCCTTGAGGTGCCTGGGTCCACGCAGAAGGGATGGGGCAATCACGGAGGTTCTGTCCGTGGACTTGGGCACTGGGGAGAGGAGGCTGGAGTGAGAACACAGAATCAAAATAGCTTCCAGGGCGCTGAGTGGAGCTTAGTAGTAGAGCGCATGCGCGAGGGCCTGGCCTTGCCAAAAATAAAAATTAAAAAAAAGCTGGGGATGGGGGTCCAGAGAAGGTAAAGCGCATGGCGGGAGGAAATTGGAAGAGCCAAGCGGGTGGTGCATCTGGGGTGGCCCCGAGGCGGCATCCCCAACCCATTCCCCATCCTTACCAGCCCCTGGCAGCCAAAAGAACCGAGATTGAGAAGTGGCGGAAGGAGTTCAAGGAGCAGTGGATAAAGGAGCAGAAGCGGATGGTGAGGCCTTGGCGGGTACCGGCGATGAGCCAAGGAAGGAGGGGCCGGGTGCTGACCCTGCCCCTGTGACCCCCAGAACGAGGCAGCGCAGGCACTGCGGCGGGCGCAGCTCCAGTACGTACAACGCAGTGAGGACCTGCGGGCTCGCTCCCAGGGGTCCCCTGAGGACCCAGCCCCCCAGACTTCACCGGCACCCAGCAAGCAGCAGGAGCGGCGGCGGCGCTCGCGAGAGGAGGCCCAGGCCAAGGTGGGGGCCCCGCCCCGTGTCCCCCGTAGCACCCTCTAATGCTCTCTTTGGGGCTGGGATTTAGCTCAGTTGGTAGAACGCCCTGCAGTCTCTGAGGTCCCAGGTTTGATTCTCAGCACTGCAAAAATGGGAGAAGGATGAGGCAATCCACTCCTGAGGCAATCCCGAAACAGTCAGCCTTTGAAAACCCTGTGAGGGCCGGGCGCGGTGGCGCACTCCTGTTATCCCAGCGATTGGATTCGGGAGGCCAAGGCAGGAGGATCGCAAGTACGAGACCAGAGGCTGTCTGCGTAATTTAGCCAGACCCTATCTCAAAAAAGTGAAAAAGATGGGCTGAGGGCGCAGCTCTGTGCCACAGCACTTGCAGAGCATGCAGGCACGAGGCCCTGGGCTCAACCCCCAGTACTGCAAAAGAAAAAAAAAAAACATACAAAAAACCTGTGAGGGTCGCTATGAATCAGACACGACTCGACTGCACCTGGAAACAACAATGCTCTCTTCCACGGGCACCTCTTTGGCCTCCGTCTCCCCAGGCACAAGAGGCCGAGGTGCTGTATCAGGCCTGTGTCCGCGAGGCCAACGCACGGCAGCAGGACCTGGAGACCACTAAGCAACGGATCGTGTCGCACGTGCGCAAGCTGGTGTTGCAGGGGGACGAAGTGCTGAGACGGGTGAGGCTCTGACCCAAGGCCTCCCTCCCCTCCTCCCATCACTTCCCCTCTCTGGCCGGGCCACATCTGTGCCTCCCCACCATGGTGCCAGGCCTTGGGACTTCAGCCTCGCCCCTGTAGTCTCCCTAGGCTGCCCCCTGTGACTGTCCCCGCCCCCAAGCCCTGACCACACCTGTCAATCTGGGTCAGGCTCCCTCCCATCTGTGGCTCCTCCCCCAGGGGGCCCAGGCCCCGCCTCTGCTTGACAAACCTTCGCCCACTGTAGGTGACCCTGGGCTTGTTCCAGTTGCGCGGGACGCAAGCCGAGCGTGGCCCCCGCGCCTTCGCTGCCCTGGCTGAGTGCTGTGCGCCCTTCGAGCCCGGCCAGCGCTACCAGGAGCTTGTGAGGGCGCTGCAGCCCGGGGCGCCGCCACCCCCACCGCCTGCCTTCTCCTTCCAGGAATTCGCACCTTCTGTGCAGAGGTGGGTCCGGGGCCCTGGTGGGGAGTCAGCCTGGAGTTATAGCACAGTAAAGCTGAGCATGGGGCTGGGATTTAGCTCAGTTGGTAGAGCGCTGCTCTGTAGTCTCTGAGGTCCCGAGTTCGATTCCCAGCACCACAAAAATGGGAGAAGGACGTGGCAACCCACTCCCAAGGCAATCCCGAAACAATCTGCCATTGAAAACCCTATGAGGGGCACTATGAGTCGGACACAACTCGACATCACCTAACAACAACAACAAGGCTGAGCACCCGAGGTCAGAGAACGCAAAGCTTTAATGGGATTGAGTCTGCACTGTTCTTGGGCTTGGTTTGGTTTTTATTTGGGGAGAGAAAGTTTTCCATTCCTGGGAACATTAAGGCTCTGGGGCTACTGCCATCAAAAGAGCCAGGATGGCCGGGCGCAATGGCGCACGCCTGTAATCCCAGCGGCGGGGGAGGCAGAGGCAGGAGGATCTCAGGTTCAAGGCCAGAGGCAGCCTGTGTAACTTAATGAGATCCTGTCTCAAGATAAATAAAAAAAGAGCCAGGCGCAGTGCCCAGCCTCTCCGGAGGCAGAGGCGGGAAGATTGCAAATTTGAGATCAGAGGCAGTCTGCATAACTTAGCAAGACCCTGTCTCAAAAAGTAAAAAAAAAAAAAGAAAGAAAGAAAAAAGGGCCAGGGGCGCAGTTCAGTGGTCCAGCACTTGCAAAGCACGCAAGCGCAAGGCCCTGGGTTCAACCCCCAGTAATGCCAAAAAAAAAAAAAAAGATAAAAAAGAGGCTGGGAGTGCAGCTCACTGTTGAGGGCTTGAAAAGCATGTGCCCTGGGTTCAACCCCCAGCACAACCAAACAACCAACCAACGACAGCCATGTTGTTGTTAGGTGCCGTCGAGTCGGTATCTGACTCTCAGGATTGCCTTGGGAATGGGTTGCCAGGCCCTTTTCCCATTTTGGGGGTGCTGGTACTCGAACTCGGGACCTCAGAGACTGCAGCGCAGTGCTCTAACTGAGCTACATCCCAGCACTAACAACAGCCAGGACGCTATCAGTTGGGACGCTGAGGCGATGCCTGGATGCTGTCCCTCTGGGCCAGTTTCCTGAGGGTGGACCCCTCAAACCCCTCTCTTCTCAGTTCCCCTCTGGACTCAAAGAAGAAGCTCCCTGGGCCCCCACCTCCCAGGCTGGATGAAGGACCCGCAGAGCCGGGCTCCTGGGAGGACACAGGAGGTGGCGGCCAGGGTAAGTTCCTGGAGGCCCCTTGGGGGTGGAGTGCCGGAGAGGGACCGTCCTTACTGACCTGTCCCCACCTAGGAACTCCAGGCCCCCCTCCAGGCAGTGATGTGGACAGCGTGGGTGGTGGCAGCGAGTCTCGGTCCCTGGACTCCCCCACATCCAGCCCAGGTGAGGACAGGACCTGGCTCTAACCCACTCGCTGCCTCTGGCTGGCCTCCCATCCTAGCCAAGCCCTGACTCCCCGTGTCTAACCCACCCTTTGACCACTGACCTGCCCCCACACGCTGGCCTATGTCACCCACCTCCTAAACATTCTGTTGACCCCTGGACGTCTGATGAACATTCCGTAGCTGGCTAACCCAATCTCTGACCCTTAACCCCCACCCAGTGGCTGGCTAACCCAGTCTCTCACCCTTAACACCCCCCGCTGCCCTTTTCCCCAGGGGGGTTCCTGTGGGTGGCTCTGGAAGCTGAAAAAGTCAAGACTGCGCCGGGCGCAGTGGCACACCCCTGTAATCCCAGTGGCTTGGGAGGCGGAGGCAGGAGGATCGCAAGTTCGAGACCAGAGGCAGTCTGCGTAACTTAGAGAGACCCTGTCTCAAAAAGTAAAAACGTGGGCTGGAGGTGCAGCTCAGTTCCAGCACTGGCAGAGCATGCAAGTGCGAGGCCCTGGGTTCAACCCCCAGTACCGCAAAAAAAAAAAAAAGAAAGAAAGAAAGAAAATCAAGACTGCTTCCTGAGTCCTATAACCTCCCCTGAACCCCCCTATCCCCCAACCTCTGTGGCCTTCGGAGCACAGGTCCCGGCACGCGGCGGCTGGTGAAGGCCTCGTCCACAGGCACCGAGTCCTCGGATGACTTGGAGGAGCGCGACCCAGGTGCGGCCGGAAGCAGGCGGCTCGGGCAGGGAGGGGGTGGCCGGCAGGGCACTCCTGACCCTGTGTCTCCACAGACCTGGCAGACGGGCTGGAGAATGGGCTGGGCAGCCCCTTCAGGAAGTGCCTGTCCACCGCGGCGCAGACCCACCGGCTGCGGCGGCTGCGGGGCCCGGGCAGGTGTCGCGAGTGCGAAGCCTTCATGGTCAGCGGGATGGAGTGCGAGGAGGTGCGGCCCGGGCCGGTGACCCGAGACCCCGACCGCCCTCCGCCCCCGGGACTCCCCCTGGCCCGGTGGCCGCCTGCGGGGCCTTCGCGCTCCGGTCCCCCGCTGACCCTGTGGCCCTCCCCCCAGTGCCTGCTGACCTGCCACAAGCGCTGCCTTGAGACGCTGCTGATCCTCTGCGGCCACCGGCGGCTCCCGGCCCGGACGCCGCTCTTCGGGGTGGACTTCCTGCAGCTCCCCAGGGACTTCCCGGAGGAGGTGCCCTTCGTGGTCACCAAGTGCACAGCTGAGATAGAGCACCGCGCCCTGGGCGTGCAGGTGCCACCTTGACCCTTGCCTGGCCCCACCAGGGACCCGCCCCTGGGGGTCGCCGATCACGAGCCAGGCGTCCCTTGCACCTCCCTTTGTCGTGCAGGGCATTTACCGGGTGAGCGGGTCTCGGGTCCGAGTGGAGCGGCTGTGCCAGGCCTTCGAGAACGGGCGCTCGCTGGTGGAACTGTCCGGAAGCTCGCCTCACGACCTCACGGGCGTCCTCAAGCGCTTCCTCCAGGAGGTGGGTGCCTGGGGCGGAGGGGGGCGGCGGCGGGCAGGGGCCCCCAGGACCCAGGCTGAGTGCGGACCCTCTGCAGCCTGCCCACCTCGTGTCCCCGCCCCGCCCGTTGCCCCCCCAGCTCACCGACCCAGTGGTCCCCTTCCACTTCTACGACGCCTTCATCTCTCTGGCTAAGACCCTGCATGCAGACCCCGGGGCCGGCCCTGGGACCCCCAGCCCCGGCCCCGACGCTGTCCGTGCGCTGAAGACTCTCTTGGGACAGCTGCCCGACTCTAACTACAACACCCTGCGGCACCTGGTGGCCCATCTGTTCAGGTGTGCGCTGGGCCCTGGGCCTCTAGGCGTGAGCCCCTCCCTGCACGCGTGACCGCTGGCCTCCAAGGCCAACCCCTGAGGCCGACCCCCAACAGACCTCTGACCTGAACGCGCTTTCTGCCCTCTGACCCTGAACACGTGACTCATGACTCTGGGTATTGACACCTGGCCCCCAGCTCCGGACACGAGACTGCTGGGCTCAGACAACGACTGGGACCACGGCCCCCGACACGGCCGAGTCCCCACCCGGCTGGCCTGCAGCTCCTACCCTTAGCGTGTTTGTTGTTTGTTTGTTTTGTGGTACTGGGGGTTGAACCCAGGGCCTCGCACCTGCATGCCCTGCAAGTGCTGGACCACTGAGCTGCACCCCCAGCCCATTATTTTACTTTTTGAGACAGGGTCTCACTAAGTTATGCAAACTGCCTCTGGTCTCGAACTTGCGATCCTCCTGCCTCTGACTCCCAAGCTGCTGGGATGACAGGCGTGCGCCACCACACCCGGCATTTTTTTTTTTTTTTCTTTTGCTACTGGGGGTTGAACCCAGGGCCTCAGGCCTGCACACTCTGCAAGTGCTGGACCACTGAGCTGCACCCTCAGCCCAGTTTTTTACTTTTTTGAGACAGGGTCTGGCTAAGTTACGCAGACTGCCTCTGGTCTCAAATTTGGGATCCTCCCGCCTCCACCTCCCGAGCCCCTGGGATGACAGGCATGCGCCACCGCACGGTTTTGTTTTGTTTTGAGACAGGGTCACACTCTGTAGCCCAGGCTGGCCTCAAACGCGGGGTCCCCCTGCCTCCGCCTCCTGAGTGCTGGGGTTACAGATGTGCGCCAAGGCGGCTGGCTCGCCCTCCCCCTTGACCGATGACCTTTCACCCCACGCTTGACCCGTCTCGCACCGTCCTCAGGGTGGCCGCGCAGTTTGAGGAGAACAAGATGTCTCCCAACAACCTGGGGATCGTGTTTGGGCCGACGCTGCTGAGGCCCCCGGATGGCCCGAGGGCAGCCGGCGCCAGCCCTGCCGCCTGCCTGCTGGACTCCGGGCACCAGGCCCAGCTCGTTGAGTTCCTCCTTGTGCATTACGAGCAGATCTTCGGGATGGACGAGCTGCCCCTGGCCACCGAGCCCCTGCCCCAGGACCCCAGCCCGGCCCCTGCGCCCCTCACAGCCAGCCCCCAGGCCCCACTCCCCCTCCTTGGCCAAGAGCCCCAGCCCCCAGTCCTGGCCTTGGACTCCAGCCCGGACCTCAAGCCCCACAGTTCCCTGGAGAAGGAAGCCGAGGCCATGCTGCCCGAGGTAGGAGCCTGCGGGCCGTGGGTGTGGGGGGCGCTTTAGCTCCACTCATTCATATTCCTTCACTCACTCATCCATTCTCTCTCTCTCCCTTCCTCCCTCCCTCAACTCCCCTCCCTTTTTTTGAGATGGTCTCACTCTATCGCCCAGGCTGGCCTCAAAATATGTCAATCCTCCTGCCTCAGCCTCCCCTAGTGCTGAGGTCACAAGCATGTGGCACCAAGGCCAGGCAGCTTTCTTGATTTTTTTTTTTTTTTCTTTTGTGGTATTGAGGGTTGAACCCAGGGCCTCGCGCCTGCATGCTCTGCAAGTGGTGGACCACTGAGCTGCACCCTCAGCCCTTTTTTTTACTTTTTGAGACAGGGTCTCACTAAATCACGCAGACTGCCTCTGGTCTCGAAATTGCGATCCTCCCGCCTCCGCCTCCCGAGCGGCTGGGATTACAGGTGTGCGCTACCACGCCCGGTGCCTTTCTTGATATTTTAAGATGGAGTCTTGCTCTATGCCCCAGGCTGGCCTAGAACTTACAATCCTCCCTCCTCAGCCTCCCAAGTGCGGGGATCACAGGCAGGCGGCAGTGTGCCCAGCCCACACTCCCTCTCTTGTCTTGCTTTCTCTTTGAAGTTTCTTCCTCTGCTCCCTTCCTCATTTAACCTGTGCTCATTGTTGAAGGACTAGTGAGGGACAGAGAGGTAGGGGATAATGCAGAAGCCACAGAGACAGCTCTGCAGAGGTATAACGTGGATCATTCACTCCTGCAACAGGATATTTATTCAACAACTACTATGTGCCGAGCTTTGTCCTGGGCACTTCAGATACATCAGTGAGCTCAATGTCTTCATTTCTGCCTTCTAGTGAGAAAAGACCAACAGTCAGCAACAAATATGACACAAAGTCAGTTCCGCAGAGTTTTATAAGGTGACAGTGATGAGGACTATGGAGGGAAGAAAGGACAGAGTGAGGGACAGGGCCGGAGGGCACCAGGGTGAGAGGCAGGGCGATAGCAGGAAATAGGACAGCGTGGGCAGGTCTCATGAAAGAGATGAATTTGAACAAAGACGGGAAGGACATGAGGGCAGAGTGAGCCGTGTGTAAATCTGGGGAAGCGCGTTCCAGGCAGGGGGACAGCCAGTGCAAAGGCCCTGAGGTGGCAGCGTTCAGAGCATGGTCCTGTACTGTAATGAATGAGCAAGAGAAAAGCGTGAAGAAGGGAGGCCAAAGAGGGGCTGCCCCAGGGCTGAGGAAATAGCTCCGGGATGGAGCGCTGGCCTAGCTCACAGCACCGCTTGGAGGGGAGGAGAAGGGCGGCCAGGTGGTTCTGCCAGCTGCTAAGGATTGTCCACCTACTGCAGTCGAGGTGTGGGCCACCACGGAGCACTTACTGTGCACAGAGTATGGGCCACCACTGAATGCACACCTACTGTGCGTGGGGGCGCCATCAGCTTGCTGTCATCCTCGCCACAGCCCTGGGAGGCAATGAAAGCCATTTATAGGTGCTATGACGAGGGCTGTGAGCAGTTAACTGACCTGCAGCAGACAGGATCCAGAGCTCCGCTGCGAACCAAGAAGAGGACAGCGGCAGCCACCCAGGGCAGCCAGGACAGCAGGGGGCTCCCCTCTCCCTCAGATCCTGCTACACCCATTTCCTTTCCTCCCCTCCCTTCCCCTTCCGTCCTTTCTTTCGTTCCCTCTTTCCTTCCTTCCTTCCTTTTTTGCTCTCTTTTCTTTTTCTTTTTCTCCCTTTCTTTTTCCCTCTTTGTCTTTTTTCTTCTTTTTTTCATCTCTTTCTCTTTTCCTCCTTCCCTTTGTTTTCTTTTTTCTCTTTTCTTTCTCTCTCTTTCTCTTTTCCTCCCTTCCTTCCTTGCTTGCTTTCTTCTCTCTCTTTTCTTTCTTTCTTTCTCTTTTCCTGCTTTCCTCCCTCCCTTCCTTCCTTGCTTTCTTTCTCCTTTCTTTCCTTCAGGCTTGAGCCTAGGGCCTCATACATAGTTTACCACTGAGCTGTACCTGCGTGCTCTTTTTTTTTTTTTTTTTTTTTTTATCTTGAGACAGGGACTTGCTAAGTTACACAGGCTTCCTCTGGCCTCAGCTTGTGACCCTCCTGCCTCCCCTTCTGAATCGCTGGGATTATAGGGGTGCTCCACCGCACCCAGCCTACATCCACTTCTGAGAGCAAGAACTGCCTCTCACGCAGCCCAGAGCTCGGAAGGAGCTGCCAGCAAGCTGTGGGACTCCAAGAACTGAAATGGCTTATGAAGTGCCCAGGGTGGGGTTTGACACATGGAAAGAATTAAAGTTGCTATTACTACCTAGAAAAGGTAGAACAGTGACATACGGTTGTCGTTAGGTACTGTCAAGTCAGGTCCGACTCATAGCGACCCTATGTACCTCAAAATGAAGCAATATCCAACACCGTGCCATCGAGCCCAATGTTGCAGTCACTGTGTTTCTTCTCATTTTGAGTGGTGCCACATCAGCAGAAGGAGGTCCAAGAAGCCTCACTCCATTCCCATCATTAAGGTCGATTCTACTTTGAGGAGGCAGCCCTTCCCCCAGATGAATGCCTTCCAGCCTGGGGGACTCATTTTTCATCACTGTATCTGACAGTAGCCTGCAGCCATACCACTGTGGCATCCAATCCCATCAGATCTCGGAAGCTAAGCAGGGGCAGGCCTGGTTAGCCCATGGATAGGAGACCGCCTGGGAACACCAGGTGATGTAGGCTTGGTTGAAGGACCCAGCAACCCACTCCCAAAAAACCAGCCATTGAAAACCCTATGAAAACACTGAGTGCAGTGGCGCGCACCTGTAATCCCAGCAACTCGGGAAGAAGAGGCAGGAGGATCACAAGTTTGAGAACCGAGGTAGTCTGTGTAATTTAGTGAGACCCTGTCTCAAAAAAAGAAAAAAAAAATGGGCTGAGGGTGCAGCTCAGTGGTCCAGCACTTGCAAAGCATGCAAGTGCAAGGCCCTGGGTCCAACCACCAGCACCGGAAAAAATAAATAAATAAATAAAGGAAAAGAAAACCCCATGAATAGCAGAGAAGCAATGACAATAGTGTTTTGTCTGTTGTACATGGGACTCCATGGCACCTAACAACAACATATTTGACACTGCTTCTCTGCTATTCATAGGCGTTCAATGGCTAATTGTTTTGGGAGTGGGCTGCCAGGTCCTTCTCCCTAGTCTGTCTTAGTCTGGAGGCTCAGCTGAGACCTGTCCACCACGGGTGGCCCTGTGAGTATCTGAAATACTGGTGGCACAGCTTTCAGCATCACAGCAACACACAAACCCCCACAGGACGACTGGCTGTGAGCCGTGGGGGTGATACATAGAGGAACTAGAAAGCAGACGGAAGGAGGGAGACAGTGCAGAAAATAGCATAAGGCGGGGTCTGACAGCTCTGGTCCTGCTGGGAGATGACTGAGCTGCCCCTCCCCACGCCCCCCAGTTGGCCTTCGGGGAACAGAAGAGCTCCTGCCCTCAGGACAGTCACGGTGGATAACACCCCTGCTCCGGTCAGGAGGGGCCGGCAGAACACTTTACAGGGCACCCCTGTCCGCAAACTCCAAGCCACCAGTGAATTTTGGCGTGTCCAGGAATACGCCCTTGACTCTGCAACAGTCTCAGAAAGCCGGGCCTTTATTGTCGGGGGTCACCTTTTGGGGTTTCCCTCCACAGATTCCACCTCTGCAGAGTGACCAAAGGGAGGAAGTGGCAGAAGACGACGCCAAAGATGGGGGAAGAGAAGGTGAGTGTCACAGAGTAACTTAGAAGTTCTGGGGGTGCCCTTGCCCCGGGGTGGCTTGGCTGACAGATGACTCCGGGGAGGGGGGCGTACAATCCAGAGGACTGGGGGGGCCTCAGCACTGCCCACCCCACCCCACAGAGTCGAGCCAAGGTCCTGAGGACTCGTTCCTGGGAACACAGCCCCGCTGCCACTTCAGCCGCCAGCCAGTGAAGTACCCCCGGGGGGGCGTGCGGCCCGTCACCCACCAGCTCTCCAGCTTGGCTCTCGTGGCTTCCAAGCTTTGTGATGAGGCCCCCCTCACGACGGCACGCCACGGGAGCTGGAGGGGGCGGGGACCCAGCCCGGCTTCCGCCTCCCCTGAGCACAGCCCCCTTCGCCGCACCCCACTGCCCAAGTGCTTCAAGATCACAGAGGAGACTGCCCGGCTCCTCGCCAAGGTGGACAAGGACGCTGTGGCCAGGCCCACCTGCAGCCCGGATGCGCAGCATGGGGAAGACGAGGACCATCTCTGACACCCACCATCCTCAGGGACCCTGGACAGAGGATGGACCCTGTCTCCCCCACCTCACCCATCCTGGTGGCCAGGCATCAGGCCGGAAGCTCAGTGGGGAGCGGAGTCCAGACAGCTCCTGTAAGGAAAGTCTGCGTGGCCTGGGGAAGGCCTAAAACACTTTTGGGGGCAACGTCCCAGGACGCCCCTCCAGACACTGGTGATTTCAAGCATTGGGGCCACTCAGGTTCAGAGGTCACTCAGGATCAACACTCAGGGTCCCCAGGGTAGGTTATGAGCTCCCTGGGGGACAGGGGTGTCTTCTGCTACTTTGGCTGTGACCGTGTCCCTTCCCCTACCTGCCTCCTTGGCCCATTCCAAGCCAGCAGTTCCTGGAGGAGGCGGGTAACCCAGCCCCCACATCCTGGTGGGGCCTGGGGTCTGATGGCGTCTCAATAAACTTTGTCTTTGCCAGGGAAGGGCAGATCACTGGGAAGAGGCCACCGTGAAGATCAGCTCTCCTTGTCCCCATTTCACCGACTAGGGAAACCGAGGCCCCCTCTCTCCAGGCTGGGACACTCCAAAGCGCCTACGGGCGTTTCGGGCTGGGCCTAGACACCCAGCTGAGTCACAGGGGCCGGGCCCTCCCGGCGCTCCCGGTGCCTGAGCCGGTCCTGCACAATCAGGCAAACACAGCCCAGCGCAGATAAGTGGGACAATGGGGCTGTGTGCTCCCGCCCCGGGCCGTGGGAGTGCGGAGCCCCGCGCGGAGGTGGGCGGGGCTCCGAGGCGAGACTGCGGGAAAGCCGAAGGGGCCTAAAGGTCTCTGCGGGCGCCGCGCGCTGGAGAAGCAAAGGCGGGGCGGGGCTTGTGGCTCGGCGGCCGATTGGACGCTGGGAGCGGGCGGGGCGTGGCTTCCCGGGCGCGGGGTCTGCAGCGGAGGCGCGGACCCTGGGACGGCCCGCAGCCGCGCCCCCTCCGGGGCGAGGTCCCCGCGGGAATTCTCGGGGTGTCCTGTGGCTCAGCCCCAAAGGCCCGAAACTTGCGGGTACAGTGCGGTGTGCAGGGATTTGGGAGGGGGTCCCGCGCCGGAAGTGATGAGGGGCAGCCAAGGGGCTGCGAGGCGGGAAGGAAACCGTGGGGGCGCGCGCTTCGGGGCGACCCCACTTCCGACCGCGCCGTGGGGGCGGGGATTTCCCGGAGGCGGGGCGGCCTGGCCCCGCCTCCCGCGCGCCTCCTCGGCCGCAGCGTCCTGAGCACCCCGGCGCTGCTCGGCCCCAGCCGCGGCGGCGGGGCCATGGATCGCGGGCCCTCGGCGACCTCCCGCGAGCCCGCGCGGTCTGCGGCGTGACCGGCGGCCCAGGTAAGGCCGGCACCGAGCGGGCGCGGGGATCCTGGGGGGCGCGGGGCCAGGGCGCGGCGAGGCAGGCGTGCGCCCCCCGCCCTGCGCCTCCGGGGGCTTCTGGCGACCCCGCGAGCCTCGGGCTCCCTGCCCGCCCTCTTTGTCCTGGATCCCGCCTGGGTCCCCCGTCCCACCCGAAACGCCGCGATCGCCTGCACCGCCTGCTTCGGGAGCTCGCGCGCGCGCAAATCCTACCGCCCAACTTGGGGAGAGGCCACCCCTCCGCCTCCCCTGCTCAGCCCGGTCACCCCCACGCCTCACTGCTGCCCGCGGGGTCCCCAGTGGGCCACCTCGTCCTGGTGCGCACACGCCCCCCGGTCTCCGCCCCGCGCACTGAGCCCCTGGCACCAGAGTGACCCTCGCCTCGCTGGTCCCACAGCTCACGCCCCTTTGTCCTGCCCTGATGCCGGCCGCCAGCCCCAGGTGGTGCCCAACCGGGTCGCAGAGGAGTGGCACGTGGGCCGGAATGGGGCGGTCGATGCGTTTGGTGTGGGTTCTTCAGGTTTTTGAGTTTTGTTTTGTTTTGTTTTGTTTGTTTGTTTTTGCGGTACTTGGGGGTTGAGGCCAGGGCCTCGCGCCTGCATGCTCTGCAAGTACTGGACCACTGAGATGCACCCCCGGCCCATTTTCTTACTTTTTGGAGACAGGCTCTCGCTAAGTTCTGCAGGCTGCCTCTGGTCTCGAACTTGTGATCCTCCTGCCTCCGCCTCCCAAGCCGCTGGGGCTTCTTCAGGTTGAGAAATAAACCGCACACCTGGGATTTCATAGAAGTTTTATTAGAAGATAAGAAATGACTGCTTCCCCAGCCCTACCCCCGCCCCAGGAAACTTGCCTTTTCTAGGTCACCCTCGTCTGCGCCAGAGGCATTTTGCTCCGAGGTGTCTGCGACTGTGGCCTCTGCTCTTCCTGCCCTGTCGCCGGTCTCCGGCTGCTTCCCACAGGGCCACCTCTGCTCACCCCCCTCTTCTCCCTCTCCCTCCGTGTCCCTAGATGGTCACCATGGGCCAGTGCTACTTCAACGAGACCATCAGCTTCTTCTACAACAATAGCGGCAAGGAGCTCAGCTCGCACTGGCGGCCCAAGGATGTGCTGGTGGTGGCCCTGGGGCTGACCGTGAGCGTGCTGGTGCTGCTCACCAACCTGCTGGTCATCGCCGCCATCGCCTCCAACCGCCGCTTCCACCAGCCCATTTACTACCTGCTGGGCAACCTGGCGGCCGCGGACCTGTTCGCCGGCGTGGCCTACCTCTTCCTCATGTTCCACACGGGGCCGCGCACCGCCCGGCTCTCGCTCAGGGGCTGGTTCCTGCGGCAGGGCCTGCTGGACACCAGCCTGACGGCGTCCGTGGCCACCCTGCTGGCCATCGCCGTGGAGCGCCACTGCAGCCTGACGGCCATGCAGCTGCACAGCCGCCTGCCCCGGGGCCGCGTGGTGGCGCTCATCGCGGGCGTCTGGGCGGCTGCGCTGGGCCTGGGGCTGCTGCCCGCCCACTTCTGGCACTGCCTGTGCGCGCTGGACCGCTGCTCGCGCATGGTGCCCCTGTTCCGCCGCTCCTACCTGGCCGCGTGGGCCCTGTCCAGCCTGCTCGTCTTCCTGCTCATGGTAGCGGTCTACACCCGCATCTTCTTCTACGTGCGCAGGCGCGTGCGGCGCATGGCCGAGCACGTCAGCTGCCACCCCCGTTACCAAGAGACCACGCTCAGCCTGGTCAAGACCGTCGTCATCATCCTGGGTGAGTGGGGCTGCCGCGGGGACCTCGCCTCCCCCAGAACCTCCGTGAGGTCTTGGGAAACAGCGAACAAAGCAAGTGGCCTCACAGAGCAGGGTGGCGGGGGCGACTGGGGCTGGGGACGTCCTTTCTACAAGGAGGTGATACCTGAGCACAGACCTCAGTGCAGGGTAAAGGAGACGCTCCAGGCAGAAAGAACAAAGGTGGCCAGGCGTGGTGGCGCACACCTGTCATCCCAGCGGCTAAGGAGGCGGAGATGGGAGGATCCCAAGTTTGAGGCCAGAGGCAGTCTGCGTAACTTAGCGAGACCCTGTCTCAAAAATTTAGGAAAATGGGCTGAGGGTGCTGCTCAGTGGTCCAGCATTTGCAGAGCATGCAGGCGAGAAGCCCTGGGTTCAACCCCCAGAACTGCAAAAAAAAAAAAAAAAAAAGAGAGAGAGAGAGAGAGATAAAGAACAAAGGTGAAAACCCCCCAGGCAGAGCTGCCAAAGAGAAAAAGGCGGCCACACGGCTAGGAAGGAGGAACAGGAGGCGAGGCCTTGAAAGCCCCGGACAGGTCAGATTTTCTTGTGCGTTCCATAGGAAACCCTTTAGCGTCTTCCGCAGGGAGTAGTGTGGTCACTCGGGCCGTCAGAGAAGGAACGGAAGGGACAGACACCGGACCGCCTCAGGATAAGGATCGAGTCTCCCCAGTAGTCCCTTCCCCCTCTGTGTAACCAGCCTTCCCCTCGATGAAGAGACCGCCCTACAGAAGCATCCGGGGCTCCGGCCCCCTTGTGCCAGTTAGGAGCGGTGTCCCCTGTTAGCAGTTCTGCCGGTCACACTGCCAAGCCAGCCAGGCAGGCAGCTCGCGCAGCTGTTGCCGGAGAACCGGAGACTCCGCAGGCCCACGCGGGGAGCGGTGGGCGCCGGGCCTCCCCGCAGCTTGCCTTACGTCCACCTCCATCCGCAGGGGCGTTCGTGGTCTGCTGGACCCCGGGCCAGGTGGTGCTGCTCCTGGACGGCTTGGACTGTAAGTCCTGCAACGTGCTGGCCGTGGAGAAGTACTTCCTGCTCCTGGCCGAGGCCAACTCGCTGGTCAACGCCGCGGTGTACTCGTGCCGGGACGCCGAGATGCGCCGCACCTTCCAGCGCCTCCTCTGCTGCGTGTGCCTCCGCCGGGCGGCCCACAGGCCCGCCCACCGCACGTCTTCGGCCCAGATGGGGGCCAGCACTCGCATCATGCTTCCTGAGAACGGCCACCCCCTGGTGGACTCCACCCTTTAGCCGCCCTGCACTCCGGCCGGACGCAGCAGGCGCCGGGTCTGCAGCCCTCGGCCTGTAGGGTGCACCTGGTTCGGACCCAAAGGCAGACCCCCGGAATGGCAAGGCCCGGGACACTCCCCCGGCACACGCCTCTGCTCCCCCAGATCGCGGGGACCCGGGGTCATCTCCAAGTGCCGGGGAGAAAGTCGGACGGGGCGTGGGAATCTGCCTGTTCAATCGTCTCAAGTCCTGGGGTTTTTTAATGGACATTTTTACATTTTCACCCATCCTCAATACATCCTGTGGACTTGTTCCTCTGCGGTGCTGTGGATGTTCGGGTGGAGGACATGGCGGCTGCCCGAGGATGGGCCGTGGGCACGCCGTCTTCCTGAGGGTGGCTCTCGAACGGCACAGGCTGAGGGGTGCTGAGCGTGAGCTGGGGAAGGCCGTTGGCCCTTGGCGTCCTCCAGGGCCGGCCTATTTCCATTAGTATGGTGGGGACCCGCAAGGGGCACGTGAGACGGGGAGGGACCCTTTCCACTCGGAGGTCTCCAAAGCATTTTTATTATGATCAATGCAGACTGCCCTGTGTCCTGGAATTGTCCACCATGGTCCGGGTCCACTAAAAAACTTCAACATGGCGGCACCCGAGCACAGGTCTTGTTCGTCTTCGGTCTCTAGCTGACTGACTGTTACTCTGTCTCTCTTGCTGGAGGCTTGCGTGTTTTTTTCTGCTGCCTCTGTCATCTTCCCCATCTGTCTGTCCCCCTACCTGTCTACCCGTTCTGGAACCTGAGGTGCCCGCTAGTCAGTGTGACGACTTCTGCACCCAGCTCCCCTTCTGTCTCAATCAGATCGATATGGTCACACGCCTGGCTGTCTCCATCACACTTGGGGTGCGGGCGGCAGGACGCAGAATTGGGAGGTGCCATTTCTCAAGCTGCTCTGGCGCTTTCATGAGTGTGGGGCTGGAAGACCGACGTCCCTGTCACCCTTCTAAGCACTTTGTTGTTCTTGTTGTTGTTAGGTGCCGCTGAGTTGGTGTCCAACTCACAGCGACCCTACGTACAACAGGTGAAACACTATTGTCAGTGCTTCTCTGCTGTTCATAGGGTTTCAATGGCGGATTGATTTTTGGGAGTGGGTTGCTGGGTCCTTCTCCCAAGCCTACAGCACCTGGTGTTCCCAGGTGGTCTCCCATCCAAGTACTAACCAGGCCCAACCCTGCTTAGCTTCCAAGATCTGACTGGACTCCACAGTGGTATGGCTGCAGGCCATTGGAGGCCCTCCACTCAGGAATTGCTTAGCTGCTTTGGTACTCAAAGTGACATGTCTGTCCAACAGGCCTGGGGCTCCCTACAGGCACAGACTGCATCTTTCATAGGCATGTGCCTGGAAGAATGTCTGGCTCGCCGCCTCTGGAGACATGAGCCTCAGGAGCCATGATGCTCACCTTGGACCCTCAAGAAGTGCCCAGCCTGGATGGGAACACCAGGCACTGCAGGCTCGGGAGAAGGACCTGGCAACCCACTCCCCCAAAACAATCCACCACTGAAAACCCTATGAACAGCAGAGAAGCACTGACAATAGTGTTTCCCCTGTATTGCATTGGGTCGCTATGAGTCGGACACCAACTCCACAGCACCTAAAGACAAATGGCCTCCAGGGGTCAGCTCCGCTGGGCAGCTGCTCCCCCAGGCTCTCCTTTAGGATCTGTCCCATCAGCTTTTCCCTCACGTTGGTCTCCTTTCTGCCAGGTGGTGCAAAGTTTTTGTCTCTGCTGGTCCCTGAAGCTTTCGGTTCCACACACACACACACACGCAAAGTTCTCTGAAGGCCACTACTTCCGAGGCCTCCCGTGCATTGCTGCGCCCGCAGCTGACCCTTTGCACCACGCCCCACTCCGGGTGGCCTCTGTGTGCTCTATTACTTCCTGTTACTGGGGCCAAGCCTCTGGGTTTCTTCCTGTTTCCCTTTTCTTATACAAGGCCCCTGTCACTCCCCTGTGGCGTCCCCCCTCGCCCTGCCATCCAGCCCCACCCCGTGGTGTTTGTGTTCCCTCTCCAGCACCAAATGAGAGGGACATGGAGCCTGTCCTCAAGGCCTGCCAGCCAGGCTGAGCAGCGTTTTCCAGGCTTGCGTCTGCAGTCTGTCCTCAGAGCAGACAAGTTCCGGAGGGTTCCATGACTTTGCGGAACTGAGGGTTAAACCCAGGGCCTTCCGCCTGCATGCTCTGCGAGTGCTGGAGCACAGAGCTGCACCCCCAGCCCATTTTTTTACTTTCTGAGACAGGGTCTCACTAAGTTACGCAGACTCTGGTCTTGAACTTGCGATCCTCCTGCCTCCGCCTCCCCAGCCGCTGGGATTACAGGTGTGCGCCACGGCGCCCGGCAGCCTCACACATTTTTCAAGTGCTCTACCACTGAGCTGCAGCGCTAGCCCCTTTTTTATTTTTTTATCTTGAGGCAAAGTCATGCATAGTTGCACAGGCTGCCTCTGGCCTTGAACTCGAGATCTTCCTGCCTCCGCCTCCTGAGTCCCTGGTATCACAGGCTGTTTACACTTGTTTTCTCGTCACAATTCCCTAAACAATATAACAACCATTTCCATAGCATTTACATTGTATTAAGTATAAGTGGTTTAGAGATCATTTAAAATGCATGGGAAGATGTGAGAAGGTCACGCACAAATACTGCACATAAGAGACTTGAGCGTCTTTGGAGTATGGTCTCCATAGGAGGTGGGGCGTCCTGGAACCAATGACCTGGATAACAAGGCACAACACCATAAGCCCTGTGGCCTGGTAGGTTATCAGCCCAGTAGGGGAAGCAGAGTTTATATCTGATCAATCTACTGGGTGAGCCACCCCCCACCCCAGGCTGCACCCCCAGCCCTTTGTTTAGTTTTTTGAATTTAGAGACAGGGACTCACTAATGGCCTCACAGGCCACCGAGCCTGGGTTGTTGTTGGTAGGTGCCATCGACTCGGTATCCGACTCATAGCAACCCTACGCACAACAGGCGAAACGCTATTATCAGCGCTTCTCTGCTGTTCTTAGGGTTTTCAATGGCGGATTGATTTTTGGGAGTGGGTTGCTGGGTCCTTCTCCTAAGCCTAGAGCACCTGGTGTTCCCAGGTGGTCTCCCATCCAAGGACTAACCAGGCCCGACCCTGCTTAGCTTCCGAGATCAGATGGGCCTAGATGCCAGGCTGGTACCGCTGTAGGCTTATTACAGAGCTTAACACTTCCTTTATTCTGCAGATGGATGAGCACTCACTGTGCGCTTGGCCCCAGAACAGAGACCCAGACGAGGGCCTTCTGGCTGAGCACACAGCCACCCAAGTGCCCTTGACTTCCCCTGCTCCCTCCTTTGACCTAGCACTTCTCAAGCCTGGTTTTGTTTTGTTGTTGTTTTTTCCTCCCATATGCTTAGGATTGAACACAGGGCCTTGCACACACTAGGTAGATGCCCTACCACTGAGCTACATTCCCAGGCCACTATTCTATTCTATTTTATTTTATTTTACTTTATTTTCTTGGACACAGGGTCTTCAGAGGCTCAGGCTGGCCTGGAACTTGGGCTCCCCAGTGGTAGAGGAGGGGCGTGGCCACCATACCTGGCTTCAGGCCTGTTTTTGACTTTTCCACTTACCTCAGCTGCATCCTATGCTTGTGAAAGCTGGACATTGAATAAGGGAGACAGGAGAATAATTCATGCTTTTGAATGATGGTGCTGGAGACGAATACTGAATATACCACGGACTGCCAAAAGAACCAACAGATCTGTCCTAGAAGAAGTGCAACCAGAGTGCTCCTTGGAAGCAAGGATGTCTAGACTGTGTCTTACATATTTTGGACATGTCAGGATGGATCAGTCCCTGGAGGAGGACACCATGTTTGGGAGAGTAACGAGTCAACAACAACAAAAAAGGAAGCCCCTCAACAAGATAGATGATTAACACAGTGGCTGCAACAGTGGGCTTAAACATCGTGTGCCTGGCACAGTGTCAGGGAGTGTTTTGTACTATTATACATCGGGTCTGTATGAGTTGGTGTTGACTGGATGGCACCCAACAGCAGTTAAATCTGAGGATGGCATACCTCTTTCTGCAAACTCTTGATGTCTACTCCCTGCAAGCTTAACACCTCTAGCTTCTGCCCTCTTTCAGTTCAGTGCAGTAAGTATTTGCTCAGCTGGGATGGCAAGTAGGTTCCTAACCTGGAGGTTCTCAAATGAGTAAGTTTAAAGCGAAAGTTAAGATGTTATCAGGACTGCTTAAAATATAATGACTAGAACTTAATGTCCTTGTGTAAAACTTACACATTCCGTCCTGCAGGTCCCCTCCCGTCCCCTTGTTTCTTAGCTGCCTGTCTCTGCCCTGTTATCCCCTTGCGGATTTCTTATATCTGCTAAACTCAGTCTGTTGAATGCACTCTCCACCCATAAGCATCCTCACAAGCATCAGAGTCCCGCCCACGTCACAGCCCTGGTGACGCTGTGAAGGGAACAGAAGCAGAGGCAGAAGTGATGAGTGCAGGCTGGGACGTGGCAACCTCTGGTGTCTTGGCCACTGAAAGAGGAGGGGGGCTTCCCAGGCCCAGAGGAAAGAGAGTCAGAGACAGCTGGGGCAGAGCCTTGAATGCTTTGAGAAGGGCATGGAGTCCTGCGGGCACATTTCTGATCAGGAGAGAGCAGAGAAGTTGCCGTGTTGAGTAGGAAATGTTTCAGCGTTGGGTGGACCAGACAGTGGACAAATCAGGAAAAATCACTGTCCACAGACTTAAGTGTATTCCATTCAAGAGTCGCTCTTCAAGTCCTGCAGACTTTTTCTCGTGTCATGTTGAATAACTGGCCTTCTTTCTTCGTCCCAAAATGAGTTCCTGGTGCAGATCTTCGTTTTGCTTAAATTACTATAATAACTTCAATGGTTGAATCTGGGAATCTCTATAGATTCTCAATCCTTGTTTACTGAACTCTTTGTTTCTTCATTTGTAGGCTTTACAGTGAACTGGTAGATGGCATTTATTACAAATAAATCCTTCCCAGTTTTACTATTGCAAATAAACTTATTTTGAAATGCCAGGGCCTCTGACATTCATTTCTGTAGCTCAGGGCCGTCTGTGACTAGGCTTTCTATCTCGGTTATATTTCTTGAGGGTAGGGAACATATCTATTCATTTTGATGACAGAGATAGATCTCTCTTCAGGAAATGCATATTACTGACTGCTTTCTTTTGTTTGGTTTTGTTTTTGTGTTGCTGGGGATCAAACCCAGGGTTTTGTGCTTATTAGGCAAGCCCTCTACCACTGAGTTACATCCTATGGGTGTTTTGTTTTGTTTTTTTCACTACTTAGGGATAGACCCCAGGACTTCACATTTACTGTGCAAGTGCTCTACCATTGGGCTGCATCCTTAGGCCATTTTTTTTTTTTTTTTATCTTGAGACAGGGTCTTGTTAAGTTACACAGGCTGCCTCTGGCCTCAAACCTGTGATCCTCCTGCCTCGGCCTCCCACGTCACTGGAATTACAAGCCTGCGCCCACCATGCCCAGCTACATTCCCAGTCCTTAGTAAGTGCTTTTGTCAGTAAAAATCATCCCTCTAGGAATAAGAATAATTAAGGGGATTTGATTCCATCTCTGGTTGAGAAGTTAGAATAATGGCTGATAATCAGAGAAACTTTTTTCAGGAAATACCCTGAAATCTCTGAATATATCCCTACCCCAAATTCTAAAGTAATTTAAAATTATACCTCGCTAAGGAAAGCAAGTTCCTCCATAATTGCTTGGAATGGCTTGGAAATGATGGCTAAATTTAGGAGCTATAACATACTGCGGGTAGATTCTGGAGTGTGGATTATATTGGACTTGTTTCTATGCTTGATGGTCTTCGATAATGTTCACCCCATAAATGCTGAATAAGTGAAGCTGGGGTAGGTAAGGTGCCATGCTGCCACTTTCTGGCATTATTCTGTATGACGCTCAGTACTTTCCCTACAGAATTTTAGCATTGGTTTTGTTGTCTATCTGTTTTTGCGGTACTGGAGGTTGAACTTAGGGCCTCACACTTGCATGCTTTCCCAGTGCTGTGCCCATTCTTATTTTACTTTTTTTTTTTTTTTTTTTTTTGAGACAGAGTCTCCCTAAATTACCCAGACTGCCTCTGGTCTCCAACTTGCGATCCTCCTGCCTCTGCCTTCTGTTGTTGTTGTCGTTAGGTGCCGTCAAGTTGGTATCTGACTCATAGCAGCCCCACATACAACAGGCGAAACACTATTGTCAGTGCTTCTCTGCTGGTCATAGGGTTTTCAATGGCAGATTGATTTTGGGAGTGAGTTTGCCAGAGGCAGAGACCAGAGGCAGTCTGGGTAACTTAGTGAGACCCTGTCTCAAAAAGCAAAAAAAAAAAAGGACTGGGGGTGCAGCTCAGTGGTCCAGCACTTGCAGAGCATGCAGGCACGAGGCCCTGGGTTCAATCCCCAGTACCGCAGGAAAAAAAAAAAAAGGTCCATCTCCCAAGCCTACAGCACCTGGTGTTCCCAGTTGGTCTCCCATCCAAGTATTGACCAGGCCTGACCCTGCTTAGCTTCCAAGATCTGACAGGATCAGATGCCACAGGCTATGGCTCCAAGCCTCTCTGCCTCCTGAGTCCCTGGGATTACAGGTGTTCACTGCCACCACGCCAGGCTTAGCATTGTTTTTAAAGGATTTTCACAGTCGTTTGGAGGTAGGATTTTTTCTTCTTCTTCTTCTTTTAAATACAGGATCTTACTCTGCAGCCTGAGTTGGCCTGGAGCTCCCTGTGTACCTGTTTCCAATCTGTGATCCTTCAGCCTCAGCCTCCCACGTGCTGGGATTACAAGAGGCTATCCACCATGCCTGGCTTGTTTTGTTAATTTAGAGGATTTACTACTTCTTAAGGGCTGGGATTTAGCTCAGTTGGTAGAGCGCTGCACTGCAGTCTCTGAGGTCCCGAGTTCAATTCCCAGCACCACAAAAATGGGAGAAGGGCCTGGCAATCCACTCCCTTAAGGCAATCCCGAAACAGCCATTGAAAACCCTATGAGGGTTGCTATGAGCCAGATACCAACTGGACAGCACCTAACAACAACAACTACTTATTCACTGGAATCTTACTTTTTTTTTTTTTTTTTTTTTTTTTTTGTGACGATTCTGGGATCAAACCCAGGGTTTCACGTGTGCGGGCAGGCGCTCTCCCACGGAGCGGCACCCCCAGCCTGGCATTTTACTTTTTCATAAACAGGAACATACTGGGATTTTTACTTGCAGATACGTGGATTTGGTGGAACATGGTGTACACTTGTTAGGCATGCCGGCCTCGGCGCTGTTTTTCTCCCTCGTGGTCTCCACTCACTGGTTTACACAGCCTGTTAAGCAGAATCAACCTCCTACTGCTGTGCAGCAAGTTCCCGCCAGCTAGTAGCTTCCGGCCTCACACGTCTGTGATTGCACAGCTTCCTGCGTCAGGAGTCTGGGCCCGGCCTGGCTGGGCGCTCAGTTCGGGGTGAACGGGGCCACAGGCGGGCCGTGGCAGCCTGTCCACGGCCTCAGTGCCTGTCTGCGTCTCTGGACCCTCGTCCTGTTTCACGCGGTTGTTGGCAGAATTCAGTGCCTTGCAGTGACGGGCGAGGTCCCTGTTTACTTCCTGGCTGTCAGCCAGGGGCCACCAGCAGGCAGTCGGCGCCTGGAGGCCACCCAGAGGTCCCTGCCGCCATCCCTCTCGCAGGACGGCCCCTGGCTTCCAGGCCAGCCGCTGACTCCCCATCCGCCAAGATGCGACAGTCTCAGATAACGCGATCTCATCGCTGGAGAGACCGGGCCTCACCTTTCTCACCTTTGCCACGTTGCAAGTCACCTGTTCTGCCTGAAGTCAGGGGAAGGGCGTCGTCACAGGGTGTGACTCACTGGGGCTGACCTAGGGTGGGTCTGCCAAATCGGTGACTTGGTCCCCTTTGGTGTGGCTCTGGACTCAGCAGGCAGTGCCTTGCAGCCCAGGAGTTGGTGGGTTTCAACCAGCTGCCTGATATCGAGGAGCCCACGAACAAAGTCAAAGCTTACGCGTTTTGCCTTTTGGTCAAAAGCTGTAGAAACTTTCAGTAAAATTACTTTGTGTGAATTTTAAAAATTTGTGGGTGTTGTTTTGTTTTTTGAGGCAGGGGTCTCACCCCATAGCCCAGGCTAGCCTGGAACTCACTATGTAGCCCAGGCTAGCCTCAAACTTACATTACTCCTCCTGCCTCAGCCTCCTGAGTGCTAGGATTACAGCTGTGCACCATACTTGGCTTCATTGTTTTGTTTTTGAAACAGAGTTTTGCTGTGTAGCCCAGGCTGGCCTCAAACTTGTGGTCTTCCTGCCTCCACCTCCCAAATGCTGGGATTATAGGCGCACACCATCATGCTTGGCTTAATAATTTCCTTATGCTGTACCTAAAATGGGATTCTTTCAATTTGTGTTTTTTGTTTGGTTTTGTTTGGTTTTGTTTGGTTTGGTTTTGGTTCTGCAGTACTAGGGATTGAACCCAGAGCCTCAGCATGATTGAGAAGCATCCTACCACTGAGCTACATCCCCAGCCCCTTTAAATTTTTTGGGACGAAAATTGCACAGGCTGCCTCTGGCCAGGACCTCATGATCCCTCTGCCTCAGGCTCTCCAGTGGCTGGGAAGACAGGTGTGTGCCACCACACCCAGCTACAGCAAGGTGTTTGATAAGCAGAACACTGACGGAAAAACATTTGTAGAGTTAGGGAAACAAAATAACCACATTTATTCTCTTCCTGTTTCTTGTTAGAATTTTTATTTATTTTTTAAAAATTATTTATTTATTTATTTATTTATTTATTTATTTATCTTGCTATGCTGGGGGTTGAACCCAGGGCCTTGTGCTTGCATGCTTTGCAAATGTTGTACCACTAAGCTGCACCCCTAGCCCAATTTTTTACTTTTTGAGACAGGGTCGCACTAAATGATGCAGACTGCCTCTGTTCTCAAACTTGCGATCCTCCTGCCTCTGCTTCTGGAGTTGCTGGGACGGCAGGCATGCGCCACTGCGCCCAGCTGCTTAGAATTAAATTTACAGAAGATAAGCTACCAGCAGAGTCCATTTTAATTAATGTTAATACTGCCCTGTAGAAGAAAAACATGGGATGTTTTAGTTGAATATCCCATGCGATCAACTACTGCTGAATTCTGCATAAGAACAACTGACATGCCTGGGGCGGTGGCACACGCCTGTCATCCCAGCAACTTGGTGGGAGGCAGAGGCAGGAAGATCGCAAGTTCAAGACCACAGGTAGTCTGGTACCTTAGCGAGACCCTGTCTCAAAAAGTAAAAAAAAAAGGGCTGGGGGTGAAGCTCAATGGCCCAGCACTTGCAGAGCACGCACGGGCGAGGCCCTGGGTTCAACCCCCAGTACCGCAGGAAAAAAAAAGAGAGAGAGAGAGAGGGAGAGAGAGAGGGAGAGAGAGGAACAACAAGTCTCCCCTGGCTCAGCCTGTCTTGATTTGCATCAGGCCTCTGCTCTAAGCATGGCAAGATGGCAGGCAGGAAGCACCTGCCTTTGGAAGAAGAGGTTATGACTCACAGTCTCCGAGAGGAGGGGCACCCCATGCCACGCAGGGCCCCTCGGGGCGGGGCGGGACGTGGGTGGGTGAGGAGGCCAAAGGCGGGAGCCAGGGGAAGGCCTGGCCCAGAGCCTCCCCAGATCTCCCCGGGAGGCGCTGGGAGGGCGGGCGGGCGGGCCAGTCTGAACAAGCTCAGGGTTGCACAGGACAGGTCACGTCCGCAGCCTCTGGGCCATCCTGGAGGGCTCTAGAGGCCCAGGACCCGGACCTGCGGGGATTTCAGCCCCGGGAAATAGCAGCGTGGTGTGTGAGGTGGAGGTGGGGGTCGGGGCCCCGGGGCCCTGGATTGACTGGTGGTGTGCGTGAGAGGCGGGGTCGCCCCACGTGGTTTGCTGAGTGCCTGCTGGATTCGGGGGCCTCTGAATGTCAAAGCATCCTAAGGGGCAGGATTCAAAACCAGCTTCTCAGAAGGCCTGCGACTTCACAGATGGCTCGCCGCTTCCACATCGAGCACCGGGGACCGGGCGGGAAGAACGCAACCTAAGAAGGAAACTGAGAGGCGGGCAATTCTGGTGGAGTCACGATCAGCGGCACCCGGACTCGGGTCTGTGGGAAAGCAGAAGGCAAACCCCATGATCATTTTGGACAAGAATTAGCCGCGAGAATGAAGACGCTCAGTCAATGAGCAAATCTCCAGGATGCTTCTTTCTTTTTTCATTGCTGTGTTCGATGATTTTTTTTTTTTCGGTACTGGGGGTTGAACCCAGGGCCTCGCGCCTGCATGCTCTGCAAGTGCTGGACCACTGAGCTGCACCCCCAGCCCATTTTTTTATTACTTTTTTTGAGACAGGGTCTCGCTAAGTTACGCAGACGGCCTCTGGTCTCCGAGCCTCTGGATGACAGGCGCGCGCCACCGCGCCCGGCTGTGTTCAGTGAGCTTTATCGCAAACATTTCACACGTGCCTATTTCCAAGTGCGGGTTTAACTAGGCTCATCCTTTGGTTAATAAGTAGATGTGTTCGTGCTTAAAAAATAAAATAAAATTCAAAAATAAAATTTAAAAACCAGCTGCAGACAGGCCCCTTCTCTTCCGCGTTCCCGCCTGATAAAGCAGTAAAGAGCAGCGGGTCCCCTCCGCCTCCGCCTTCCCTCCCAGCCCTCCCCCTCCCTCCATCTGGGGTGGGGGGCCTCTCAGAAGAATCCCCCAAATCCCTCTCCTCTCCTGAAGCTGTTTTTCCTGGCTCCTCCCTGGCAGTTGGGTCCCCGTCTCCTCTACAAGCGCTTCCTCCTGCCCTGCCTGACCTTCACGGGCCTGTCCTTGGGGCTGGGTCCCCAGATGCCGTCCACTGCACCCCTCCCCGCCTCCTCCCCCAATTCTCATGTGACTTCCGGTACCTCCGGGCTGTAAGCACCTTCCCCACGCCAGGGACTCCCCCTCTGCTCATTGTGTCCCCAGCCTGGAGCCCAGGTCCACCCCCAGCTGCCTCCCCCTCCTCTTCTGGGGGGGCTCAAGGGCTCCCGCGAGTGTAACCCGATCCCCACACAGCTGTTCTCTCCATTCCCTCCTCCCCCACCTGCCCGCCTGCAGGCTTTGCTGTCACATTTGGGGGGACGCCAGGGGTCCACTAGACCCGGGCCAGGTAGTTCGCCTTGAGCCTCCCCGTCCCTAAACCCCTCGCCAGGTTATGGGAAGGTCCTGCTGATTCCACTTCTGAAATCAAAGGTCCATCTGTGTTGTATGTCCACTCCCGTGACCCTAAGCCAACGGGACTTCAGACCTGTTCCCTGCCTTTGTTTTTGTTTTTGTTTTTCCAATACTGGGGTTTGAACCCAGGGCCTCACGCTTGCATGCTCTGCAAGTGCTGGACCACTGAGCTGCACCCCCAACCCATTTTATTTTTTTTTAACATTTTGAGACAGGGCCTCACTAAATTATGCAGATTGCCTCTGGTCTTGAACTTGCGATCCTCCTGCTTCAGCCTCCCAAGCCACTGGGATTACAGGCGTGTGCCACCATGCCCAGCAATGAAATAGAACTGAAAGTACAGAAATGCATACGCCTATGGCTAAGTAAGGGCTGGGGCTTAGCTCAGGTGGTAGAGCTCTGCTCTGCACCCTCTGATGTGGCACCCACTCCCAAAGCAATCCCAAGACACTCAGCCTTTGAAAACCCTGTGAGGGTCCCTATGACTCAGATAGGACTCAAAGGCACCTAACAACAACAAACCTATGAAACTTTCAGAAGAAAACAAAGCTATATTTCTTAACCTGGAATTAGCCAATGATTTCTTAGAAATGACGCTTAAATTACAGGATGCAAAAGAAAAAACAGATACACTGCATTTCATCAAAATGAAAAACTTTTTTTTTTTCAGTACTGGAGGTTGAACCCAGGACCTTGCGCCTGCATGCTTTGCAAGTGCTGGACCACTGAGCCGCACCCCCAGCCCATTTTTTTATCTTTTGAGACAGGGTCTCTCTAAGTTATACAGACTGCCTCTGGTCTCAAACTTGCAATCCCTCCTGCCTCTGCTCCCCGAGTTGCTGGGATGACAGGCGTGCACCACTGCACCTGGAACCAAAAAACTTTTGAGCCAGCCATGGTGCCACATTCTTGTCAGCACTCGGCAGGTGGAGGCAGGAGGATCTCGAGTTCGAGGCCAGCCCAGACTGCACAGACCTTGTCTGCAGAGACCCAAGCCAATCAAACAAAACGGACCACATCCAGGAAGTAAGAAGACAGCCCCGAGAACAGCAGAAAAGATCTGCAAATCATATATCTGGTAATTACGTCCGATATCCAGAACATATGGGGAGTTCTCACAACTCAAAGAACAAAATAAAAACTGGGCGGGGCCGGCCACAGCTGAGTGCCGAGTGCTTGCGGACTCAAGGGCACCCTGGGCCTGTCCCACAGCAGGCAGGCAAGGGACTGAGTGGACGTTCCTCCAGAGGAGATGCGCAGATGCAGACCAAGTCTCAGTGAGACGGCAGCTCAGCCCGCACCCCACCCGATGGCTGGAGTAAATCACAGACAGCAGCAGCTCGTGCGGGTGAGACGCAGGTGAACCAGAGTGGCCTCACGCTGTCGGTGAGAGGGGGCAGCGGTACAACTAATGGTGCAACTGCTTCGCAACACACTTCAGCGTTTCCTCAGCCGGTTAAACGTGGGCAGCTGGGCACGCTGGCACGCATGGTTGCAGCCAGTTGGGGGCTGAGGCAGGAGGATCGCCTGAACCCAGGCGTTCAAGACCAGCCTGAGCAATGTAGTGAGACCCCATCTCAAAGGTCTGTATGTAAATAAGTTAAACACAGAGTCACTGCGTGACCCAGCAGTTCTGCCCCTAGATTTTCATTCACACAAGATCTTGTGCATGAATGCTCATAGCACTTTTTTTTTTTTTTTTTTTTTTTCGGTACTGGGGGTTGAACCCAGAGCCTTGCGCCTGCATGCTCTGCAAGTGCTGGACCACTGAGCTGCACCCTCAGCCCATTTTTTTACTCTTTGAGACAGACTCTCACTAAATTACCCAGACTGCCTCTGGTCTGGAACTTGCGATCCTCCTGCTTCCGCCTCCCGAGCCGCTGGGATTACAGGCGTGCACCACCATACCCGGCTGATTGCAGCATTTTTCATAGTAGCCAAAAAGTGGAAAAGTCTACCGAGGTGAACGAACAAATTATGGTCCATCTATGTAATGGACTACTGCGGGTTCACAGAAAATAATGAAGCACTGACACACGTCACATCCTAGGGGAACTTTGAAAATATGCTAATGAAAAGCCAGGCACCAAAGCCCACGTGTACAGGATTCTATTTGTGGGAAAAGTCCACCAGGCTTGGTGGTGCTCACCAGCAATCCCAGCGACTCAGGAGGCCAAGGCGGGAGGATCAGGAGTTCGAGGCCAGAGGCAGCCTGTGCAATTTAGCAAGACTCTGTCTCAAAATAAAAAATGGGCTGAGGGTACAGCCCAGTGGTAGAGCACTTGCAAAGTATGCACGAGGCCCTGAGTTCAATCCCTGAGTACTGAAAAAAAAAAGAAAAGAAAAGAAAAGAAAGGAAGGAAGGAAGGAAGGAAGGAAGGAAGGAAAGAAGGAAGGATAGATGGAAGAAAGAGAAGAAAAAACAAGTCCAAAAGAGAAGTCAGTGGAGGCAGAAAGATTAGTCATTGCTGGGGGTGGGCGGAAGAGGAGAAGGTAGACCGACTGCCAGGGGTGCAGGGATTTTTGTTGGGGTGGCAGAAGTGTTCTGAGGTTCGTGGCCATGGTTGTACATTGTGAAGGTGCTGCAGGCCCCTGAAGTGCATTGTTAAGGAGTGATTTGCTTTAGAGACAATGTCTCCTGTAGCCCAGGCCGGCCTCCTTCCTCAGTTTCCTGAGTACTGGAGTCACAGGCGCGGCTGCCACACCCAGCTTTTATAGGAGTGAATTTTATGGTGTGTGGTTATATCACGGCCTGCAGCCACGGCCCTGTGGCGTGCGATCCCATCAGGTCTCAGAAGCTAAGCAGGGTCAGGCCTGGTTAGTACTTGGATGAGAGACCGCCTGGGAACACCAGGTGCTGTAGGCTTGGAGAAGGACCCGGCAGCCCACCCCAAAAAAACAATCAGCCATTGAAAACCCTATGAATAGCAGAGAAGCACTGACAATACTGTTTCGCGTGTTGTACATAGGTTTGCTATGAGTCAGACAATGACTCAACGGCATCTAACAATAACAGTTATATCACAAAAAATCAACACTGAGAAAACACAGTTTGTGCCAAGTGGCAGGCAGTCCACACAACGCTCCATTGTTCCCTGGAATCATCTTCTGTCACCACAGTAAAAACATTCCCATAGACAAACAAATTTAGGGACCAGGGATGTAGCTCCGTGGCAGAGCTCTTGCTGAGGACACGAGAGGCCCTGGGTTTGACCCTCGGCACCATCAAAAGAAACACAAAAAAATTAAGCCAGGTGTGGTGCCACACGCCTGCAGGACCAGCACTTGGAGGCTGAGGCAGGAGGATCCTGGGGTCCAGGCCAGCCTGGGCTACGTAGTGAGGCACTGGCTGAAAAATAAGGGGGTGGAGAAAACACCAAGTTAGGGCTGGAGTTGCCAGGACACTCGCGTAGCACACACAAGGCCCTGGGGTCTATCCGCAGTGTGCGGAAGCTCGGGGGGGGGGGGGTGCTTCCCTCCTGTCCCCAGAATAGCGAGGCGCCCCACATTCCTGGGTGCACAGTCCTTTTGTCCACGTGCAAAGCCAGCAGCAGAGCGTCATGGTGACTTACAACACCACAGCTCTTCCTCTGCCCACAGCCGGGAAGGATCTCCATTTCGGGGGGCTTCACGGGGTCGCACTGGACCCACCTGGACAGTCCAGGTCAGTCTCCCCATCTCAAGGTTTCTGACCTAATCACATCTGCAGGTTCTACTTCCCAGGTCAGGGAACGCAATCTGGGTCCTGAGGATTAGCTTGTGGACCTCTGTGGGGGCCGTTTTCCTGCCCACGAGTTCCCATCACTGGCCACCAGAAGTCAGATTTATTCTTCCGGTTTATAAGGCTCTCAGAGTCGGCCCCCGATTGTCTCCCTCCGTGACTCACTCCCTCACCCCTGCAGAACCTGTCCTCAGACAGCCAAGTGCTCTCACAGGGCCTTTGCACATGCTGTTTTGTCATTTCTTGTTAAATTACACCTCTCTTCAGCCCTTTGTTGCCTTCTTGTTATCCCAGTCTCAGTGTGTGAATGTGTGTGTGTGTGTGTGTGTGTGTGTGTGTGTGTGTGTGTGTGTGTGTGTGTATTGTGTGTGTATTGCTGGACATCAAACCTAGGCTTTTGTGTATGCTAAGCTAGTGCTCTGCCCCTGCGCTCCAACCCCAACCCCCAATCTCAGCTTTGATGTCACCTTGGAGACACACACACTCCATCCCATAAACTGCCTGGCCGTCACTCTCTATCCCACAACCCCGTTCGTTGCCACAAAGCGCCCGCCACAGCTGACGAGTTTCTTGTTTATGTACTTGCCATTTCTCAGCCGGTTTCTGCCCTGAGGGGAGAAACCTCAGTTGTCTGTGTCACTGTGACACAGAAAGCTGTGTGGCACGTAGTAGGTGCTCAGTAAACTCCCGCTAAGTTGGTGCCGCGTGGGGTGCGGAAGCCCGATGCTCTTGCTTATGCCCCAGAGTGTGCAGTGGTCAAACGTGGCTTTCGGATCCGTGGGCTTGGACATTTCATACCTGACGAGTACTTGGCAGTGTTTAAACGTGAAGCGTTTGCATGGCTTAAATTTCTGCGTGTGAAGGGAGATGTTTTGAATATTTTTACAGTCCTCTCTCAGTATCTGAAGGGATCTGGTTCCAGGGGCTCCCCGCCAACAGGTACAAAAATTCATGGGTGCTCAAGTTCCTTTAATAAAATGTTAGAGGGAGCCAGGCATGATGGCCGTGGCCTGAAATCCCAGCGCTCAGGTGGCTGAAGCAGGAGGACCGAGAGCTCGAAGCCAGACTGGGCTACATAGAGAAACCCTGTCTCAAAATAAATAAATAACAAAATAAAATAAGATGTCAGGGTGTCTGTACAGACCTCCACATGTCTGTCAGTTTGTCGTGCTGTGTGGGCTCACGTGTTGCTGTGATGCTGAAAGCTATGCCACCGGTATTTCAGACACCAGCAGGGCCACCTGGGGTGGACAGGTTTCAGCTGAACTTCCAGATTAAGCAGACTACAGAGAAGGACCCAGCAGCCCGTTCCCCAAATCATTTCCCATTAAAAACACTACGAATATCGGAGAAGCGCTGTCAAATATCGTGCGGGAAAATGAGCCCCCCGGGCTGGAAGGCATTCAAGAAACAACTGGGGAAGAGCTGGCTCCTCCACGTAGAGTCGACCTTCGTGATGGGAATGGAGCAAAGCCCCTGAGACATCCTTTTGCTCATGGGGCATGACTCAAAAGGAGAAGAAACATAGTGGCTGCAACAGCAGGCTCAAACATAAGATCATGTGCATGACACAGTGTTAGGGAGTGTTTCATTCTGTTGCACTTAATGTCACTATGAGTTGGACCCAACCGGACAGCATCTAACAACAAATCTGTATAGAACCTACACACAGCCTCCTATAGATCTGCAATCAGCTCCAGATAACTTACAATACCTAATGCAATGTAAATACAATGCCAATCGTTACACTGTATTGTTTGGGGACTGACAAGAAAGTCCGTGGACGTTCAGTACAGCGGACCTTTTTTTGACTCTTGCAGCCTTGGCTGCTTTAACCCACAGACGCAGCACCCTCGCCCCTGGAGGGCCCACCGTGCATCGCTGTTTCAGTCTTGCACAAGTCAAGGCGCATGAAGTGCTGTTGCAGTGCATCTGGTCTGATTTCTCCGTGTGAGGGGTCTTTTCTGTCGTGGACACCCCGACCCTTGTCTTTCTCACAAGCTCCTCTGTCCCCTCTTCCAGAAAGCACGCTCTGAATTGCCATCGCATGAAGCCTGCTCTCTTCAGTGTGCTCTGCGAGGTCGAGGTCGGGAGAAGACAGGGGTTGGGAAGACACAGCCTGGGGATCCGCCCTCAGTGCGCTGCGCCTCAGGGTGGCTCCGCCATCCTGGGCCTTGTGTGCTGCCCACCACGTTGCTCACCCGATCTCCCTCTGGCAGCAGATGGTTGGGACGTTTCGTTTCTGCCTGATGGGTTTCCTCTGTGCTGGTTTTTGGTGGATCACATTTACCGTGGGTAGTTGGAGAAACACTGTTGCAAATCAGTAACAAGCAACTGTGTCTGAGTTCAAGACCTGAGAGGCGCTGTGGTCTTCAGACGTATAGAAAGAGGAAAGCTGCCAGGGTGGGAAAAATAGAATAATAACAGTTTTGTTCTGATTTATGTTAGCATCGAAGCTAATCCCTGTGAAGTCTTCTGTTAAAAATGAAACAAACAAACAAAACCACCAAGCACAGTGGCACACATCTGTAATCCCAGTGCCTCAGGAGGCTGAGGCAGGAGGATCTCAAGCTTGAGGCCAGAGGCAGCCTACGTAACTTGTTGTTGTTGTTGTTGTTAGGTGCCGTCGAGTCGGCATCCAACTCATAGGGACCCTCTGTACCACAGGGGAAACACTATTGCCAGTGCTTCTCTGCTGTGCATAGGGTTTTCAATGGCAAATTGATTTTTGGGAGGGGGTTGCCAGGTCCTTCTCCCAACCTACAGCTTCTGGTGTTCCAAGGTGGTCTCCCATCCAGGTACTAACCAGGCGCGACCCTGCTTAGCTTCCGAGATCTGACGGGATCGGATGCCACAGGGCTATGGCTGCAGGCTTCGTAACTTAGTGAGACCTGATTCAAAATACAAAACAAAGAAGGGGCTGAGGGTGCGGCCCCGTGGCCGAGCACTTGCCTCGTATGAACGAGGCCCTCGGTTTAACTCTCAAATTCTGCAAAAACAAAAAAATACATTTTTGTTTTGCATTAATTTCAGAATGGCAGAAAACTTGAAAAAAATAGTGCACAGAGGTCTCGCATAGCCTTCTCCCATTTTCCTCTCATGCAACACGTTTAGAAATCTTAGTGCAGGGACTGAAGCCAAGGAATTCACCTGGATAAAATGCTCTTTACCTGAATGCCAGGCTTCTCTTGGAGTCACCTGATCTCTGCCTGGTGCCGTTTATTTGCTCCAGGCTTGCACCCCGCGTCCGCACCACGCTGAGCTGTGTCTCTGCCGTCTGTGGCGGCTCCTTCGCCCCTCCTTGACATCCATGACTTTGGCCCATCTGATGGAAATGCCCGCTTTGTTAAACATCCCTCCAGGTAGTCTGTCTGGTGTCTCCTCATGATTACACGGAGGTTGCACATTTTCAGAAGTGACGCGTGTCCTTCCCGGCATCCTGTGTCACAGGGTGCCTCCTGTTGCTGATGGGGCTGACCTTGATCCCTTGGTCAAGGTGAGTAGCAATTCAAAGACAGTTTACACAAGACACCACCTGAAACAATGCGTGTATCATTAAAGGCAAAGGTCCGTGGAGGAAAGGTTGGCACATGATTTCTTAGGATGAGTTGGTCTCTTCAGGTTGACTATTTGAATTTTATGTGTGGCCTCAGTCCGCAGCTGTAGCCCTGTGGTATCCGATCCCGTAAGATCTCGGAAGCTAAGCAAGGTCGGGCCTGCTTAGTACTTGGATGGGAGACCGCCTGGGAACACTGGGTGTTGTAGGCTTGGGAGAAGGACCTGGCAACCCACTTCCAAAAATCAATCCGCCACTGAAAACCCTATGAACAGCAAAGAACACTGACAATAGTGTTTCGTCTGTTGTACATAGGGTCACTATGAGTTGGATACGGACTCGAGGACACCTAACAACAACAGCAACAAATGTGTCGCAGCCCAATGAAGCTGCAGTGGCTCTGTGAATCAAGCAGACACGGAGCTTCCGGGTCAGAAAGGGCGTAGAAGGTAAGAGAACGGCAACAGAATCATAGCCCGGGCTGGCTTTTCTGGAAAAGGAAAGTGCTGCACCACTGAGCTGCACCCAAGGCAAATTGTTGTTTTTTATACAATTTGCCCCTTTGTTATTTTTGATCTTGAGGCACGGTCTAGCCAAATTGCACAGGCTGCCTCTGGCCTTGAACTTGAGATCCTCCTGCCTCGGCCTCCCACGCCACTGGGATGGCAGGCCTGCGCCACTGCTCCCTGTGCAAATCCGTGTTCTTCCCAAACCATTTGAAAGTAAATTATTGACACGATGCCCCTGAGCCCGGTGTGCTTCCGCATGGGTTTCTTTCAGACAAAGACATTTTCAAGGACAACCCCCTGCCCAGCCAAGAAATCAACACGGCTACAACTCTGTCATGGAATGCCCAGACCTTATTCAAGCTCTGCCAGTGGTCCCAAAAGTGTCTGAATAGCAAAAGCGTGGTAGTCAGGACCTCACGTTGCACTGAGTTGGCGCATGTCTTTGGTCCTTCTGTCTGTGACAGCCCTCATCTTTCTCTGGCTTCTGTGACCTTGACCTTATTGAAGACCACAGGCAGGCTCTCCCTCTGGGACTGTCTGACCTCTCCTCCGATGTTGCCTTTGCTCCTCAGTAAGAGCGCGTCAGCAGACTTCGCTTTAAAACCATCCCTTTGTCCTTTGTAAGGATGTTCCGGAGGCAGCTGCGCGGAGCCTATTCTGTTTGCTCCTTTGGTTTTCATTTTGCATGAGGATTGTGTCAGCGTCTCACCGTGATGAAATCCCTGAGAAAAACAACTTAGGAGAGGAAAGAGTTATTCCAGCTCATGGTTTCGGAGTTTTCCAGCATGGGGTCCGCGAGCTCCTTTGCTCCTCAGGCTGTGGCAAGGCGGGAACATCATGGCGGAGGGCCGGCAGGGGAAAGCTGCTCACGGCCGCGGGGAAGCAGAGAGACAGGAAGGGCCTGGGAGGCAGGAGCAGTGCGTGCTCCCGTCGTCCCAGCACACAGTAGGCTGAGGCGGGAGGATCAGGAGTTCAAGGCCAGCCTGATCTACACAGTGAGACCCCCCTGCTAGGCACCTTGGCACACGCCTATCATCCCAACAGCTCCAGAGGTTGTGGCAGGAGGCTCGTGAGTGAGGCCAGAGGCAGCCTGTGCAACTTATCAAGACCCTGCCTCAAAATTAAAAAATAAAATAAGGAGCTGGGCGCGGTGGCGCACACCTGTCATCCCAGCGGCTTGGGAGGCGGAGGCAGGAGGATCACAAGTTCGAGACCCGAGGCAGTCTGTATAACTTGACTAGACCCTGTCTCAAAAAGTAAAAAAAAAAAAAAAAAAATGGGCTATGGGTGCAGCTCAGTGGTCCAGCACTTGCAGAGCATGCGAGCGCAAGGCCCTGGGTCCAACCCCCAGTACCTAAATTAATTGATTAATTAAGATAATATAAGGAACAGGGGTGCAGCTCAGGGATGGAGTACCTGCCCAGCAGGCCTGGAGCTGTGGGTTCAACACCCAGCACTACAAAAAAAAAAAGGAAAGAAAAGAAAAGAAAAGATGAGGCTTGGACTGCAGCTAAGTGGTAGAGCACGTGCCTAGCATGCAGGAGGTCTTGGGTTTGATCCCCAGCAGCACAAAAAATTTTTAAAAAGAGTGAGTGTACCCTAAACGGGGCTGGGATTTAGCTTAGTTGGTAGAGCACTGCTCTGCAATCTCTGAGGTCCCGGGTTCGATTCTGCCCACTGCAAATTGGGAGAAGGATGTGGCAACCCACTCCCAAGGCAATCCCGAAACAACCTGCCATTGAAAACCCTGTGAGGGCCCGGCGCGGTGGCGCACGCCTATAATCCCAGCAGCTCAGGAGGCGGAGGCAGGAGGATCGCAAGTTCGAGACCAGAGGCAGTCTGTGTAATTTAGCGAGACCCTGTCTCAAAAAGTAAAAAAATGGGCTGGGGGTGCAGCTCAGGGGTCCAGCACTTGCAGAGCATGCAGGCGCGAGGCCCTGGGTTCAACCCCCAGTACCGCAAAAAAAAAAAAAAGAAAAGAAAAGAAAACCCTGTGAGGGTCGCTATGAGTCGAACAGGACTCCACGGCACCTGACAACAAGAACAATGCCCTAAATGCGCTCCCTGCCCTCACTACCATGACCTGCTCCCTGCAGCCAGACCCCACTTCCTCACAGCCCATTCAATATGACTCATGTGACTTGTGACTTGTTCGTGGGTTTATCCAGAGGTGAAGCCAGGGCCTCATGATCCAGTTGCCTCTTGGTCACAGCCAGTCAGGACCCCAGCCTTTGACACACGAACCTTTATGGGGGACACTTCTTATCCCCGCACCCAGGATGCGTTCCCAGAGCGCGGTTTCATTGCAGGTGGTTCCGATCACCATTCACTCTGATGCTCAGATGCGCCCTTACTTGGCTCCCAGGAGCCCTGCCCCTGGCCCGCGGCCGCCTGCCCTCTCCCCACCATCCTGGCAGCGCTCACTCCCTGGCGGCTGCGAAGCTTCCCCGCTCATCCCCTCCTCTCTGCCAGTTCTCCAGGGAGCCCTGGCTGTGGTGAGAGGACATCCGGGCCCGTGTGTGCTCAGTGCTGTCGGGATGGGGCGTTGCTCCTTGCTGTTCCTCCCAGGTGCTCTCCGGACTCAGAGCTGAGGGGAATTTGGGCATGAGTACGTGCGTACGCACACACACGTCTGCTGTTCCTACACCTATATAGATATAGAAAGTCTGCAGCCATAGCCCTGTGGCGTCTGATCCCGTCAGATCTCAGAAACTAAGCAGAGTCAGGCCTGGTTAGTCCTTGGATGGGAGACCGCCTGGGAACACCAGGTGCTGTGGGCTTGGGAGCAGGACCTGGCAACCCACTCCCAAAAATCAATCTGCCATTGATAAGCCTATGAACAGCAGAGAAACACTGGCAATAGTGTTTCGCCTGTTGTACACAGGGTCGCTGTGAGTCAGACACCGACTCGACAGTACCTAACAACATGTATTGAAAACCATGCTTTCGCCGCAGTATCTTTGATTCTAGCTGGCGTCCCTGTGTTCACTGTTGTTCTTTCCTGGTCGGCACCTCCTTTCTGCAGCAGTGAGGCCCCTGCCCCTCTTCCCCTCCGATCTTCTGCTTTTCCATCAGTTGCTACCTCCTCGTACGCTTGGGGACGCCTCACCATTCCAATGCAGAGCCTCTCCCCCCAGCCCTGCCTCTGGCCTCCTGCCCGCTGCTGCTGACACCTCCCTCACGACAGCCCTGTTGGGACTCTGACACCGCTTGCCTTGCTGAGCCCTGACGCTCCGGACTCCGGCTCCCTTCAGCTGCCTCTCTCAGGGGTGTGAGCGTCTGGTACCTTCTTTGTGATTCCTTATTTACTTTTTGAGGAGCTGATGTTCTGGCTTCCTGCACACAGGCGAGACTGGCTTGGTTGGTTGGTTGCTTGCTTGCTTTTTCGGTACTGGGGGTTGAACCCAGGGCCTCACGCCTGCATGCTCTGCAAGTGCTGGACCACTGAGCTGCACTCCCAGCTCTTTTTTTTTTTTTTTTTAACTTTTTGAGAAAGGGTCTCACTAAGTTACGCAGACTGCCTCTGGCCTCAAACTTGCGATTCTCCTGCCTCCGCCTCCCGAGCTGCTGGCATTACAGGTATGCGCCACCGCGCCTGGCAGATGGAACTTTTCATAGCAGCAGCTCGTGACCCGAGGTCCCGATGATCTCATCAGGTTCTGTGTGTGTGAGAGATTCCTGTGTGGTGCAGGCATTGAGGCTCAGAAGCAACCAGTAACAACTGGCACCCGCCTCTGGGCTCTGCAGCCAGGGCCAGCTCTGGACACCGTGCAGGGCATGAATGCCACCTGGGAGCCCTGGGCAGAGGGGCTGCCATGCATAATGGAATGGCTCCCCAGGCCTGGGTTTTGGTTGGGGGACACTGAGTCCTTTGCAAGAAACGATCCTGGTGTGATGGGTCACGTGTCCGTGCTCCATTCTTGCCTGTCCATCAGACAGGAGCTGGGGAGCCCCGAAAGATGGAAACTAGAGCATCAGAGAGAGCAGCGATGGAGAAGGGGGGCTCTCAGACACTGATGGGGGGAATGTCAATGAGGGTGGACCTTGTGGGTTAGTGTGGAGAGGCCCCAGAACACTGTCATAGAACTACCATGTGACCCAGCCATCCACTTCTGGGTACGTAGCCAAGCAGTGCAAAATCAGTGTGTTGAAAAGACATCTGCCCTCACTCGTCTCCCGCAGCACTACACACAATAGCCAAGATATATGGAATCAGCCAAGGCGTACCTGATGGATAAATGGGTAAAGAAGCTGTGGTACATATAAGCATTGGAATACTATTTAGCCATAAAAAAAGAATAAAATCCTGCCATTTGTGGCAACAGGTTTGGAACTGGGGTACTACATTATGTTAACCCGTTAATACTTATCATCCTATTTATCTTAGTTGTGAGGTGCCATCGAGTCGGTATCCATCTCATAGTGACCCTACTTACAACAGGCGAACAGTATCATTACTACTTCTCTGTTATTCATAGGGCTTTCAATGGCAGATTGTTTTTTGGGAGTGGGTTGCCGGATCTGTCTCCCAAGCCTATAGCACCTGGTGTTCCCGGGCGGTCTCCCATCCAAGTCCTAACCAGGCCCAACCCTGCTTAGCTTCCAAGATCTGACCGGATCAGATGCCACAGTGCTACGGCTGCAGGCTTTCTATTTATAGGACGTTACAAATTTGCTGACTATTATTTCTCGGAATCTATATCAGCCTCATGTGCATGCGCATGTTATCACACTATATCTCAACCTTATCTCCTGCCAGCTGCTTGCTTTTATGTTTAGTCTAACGGAAGCTACAGTGTTGCGAATGTTTCTCTCAAACTTGGTCTTCCTTGCCCATAAATAGGATGTCGGGTGTTAACGGGTTAAGTAGGTCAGGCACAGAAAGACAAATGCTGCGTGCTCCCACTTACAGGTAGACGCTCAAAAGTTGATCTCAAGGAAGCAGAGGGCCAGGCAGAGTGGTGCTCACCTGTGATTCCAGCACTTGGCAGACAGAGGCAGGACGATCTCATTCCAGGCCAGCCTGAGCCACATTAAAAAAAAAAAACCAAGACCCTGGGGATGTGGCTCCGTGGTGCAGCTCTCGAGAAAGCACGCATGAGGCCCTCGGTAAAAGCTCCCGGTGCCAGGCGCTGTACCTCAGCAATGCAGGAGGCAGAGGTGGGAGGATCACAGAGTTGAGGCCAGAGGCAGCCAGCGCAACTTAGTGAGACCCTGACTCAAAATAAAAGTAAAGGTAGGGCTGGGGCTGCAGCTGAGTGGCAGAGGGCTTGCAAAGCTTGTGTGAGGCCCTGGGTTCTGCAATAAATAAATAAATAAATAAATAACTGACTGACAGCCGTTCCTGTGGGTGGCACCTCACCAGAATTCCCTGTAGAACTAGTGGTGACCTTGCTGCCCTTGGTTCTGCCGCAGCAAACAAAGCTAGAGCTGGCTGAGGCTGCGTTCATGGTCTAAGGATTCAGAGGCGCAGACGGTACAGGTCCCAGTCGCCGCTCTCCAGGGCCCCTGCAGAACGCGTCCAGCAGCCCTGTGCCTCTCCCCACGTGGGTCGTATCCTGGCAGGAGGCCTCATTTCCCTCTTGGGGAAGAGCAGCCAGTGCCACCCCGACGCCCAGGCTGAGTATCTGGTGCTCAGGAAGGGACCAGAAAAGCATGAGAGGCCCTGGTTCAACCCCCGCTGCAGAGAGGAAGGCGTCCCGGGCTGTTCCCCGTAATGGAGGTTCTCCTACAGATAGAAGTGCTGTGGCTGTTCCCACTTTGTTGTTGTTGTTAGGTGCTGTCGAGTCAGTATCTGACTCACAGTGACCCTGCGTACAACAGGTGAAACACTACTGTCAGTGCTTCTCTGTTGGTCATAGGGTTTTCAATGGCGGATTGAATTTTGGGAGTGGGTTACCCGGTCCATCTCCCAAGGCCACAGCACGTGGTGTTCCCAGGCGGTCTCCCACCCAAGGACTAACCAGGCCCGACCCTGCTTAGCTTCCAAGATCTGACGGGGTCGGATGCCACAGGGCTATGGCTGCAGGCTTGTTCCCACTTGTTGTTGTTGTTAGGTGCCGTCGAGTCGGTATCCGACTCATAGCGACCCTCATAGGATTTTCAATGGCTGAGTGCTTCGGGATTGCTTTGGGAGTGGATTGCCAGGCCCTTCTCCCGTTTTTGCAGTGCTGGGAATTGAACTCAGGACCTCAGAGACTGCAGCGCATTGCTCTACCACCAGAGCTCAATCCCAGCCCCTGTTCCCATTTAGGAGAGAAAATTGAAAAAACGGCTTGGGACGGTGTCCCTGTGCTATTACTGTGCTGGGCTGCCACAACAAAACACCCCTGCCGAGCCGAGCTCCTGGTCCCTGCGGCCTCCAGGCCTCCCAGGCGAGGCTCTGGGGAGCTGAGAGGCACCCCTGGGGCACGCAGGAGCCGCCCACTGGGACAGAGTTGCCGTAACTGGTGGAACGAGGACCTAATGAGTGCAATTAGGCTCGTGTTGGTGCCGGGAGGACAGACGCGGTGCTGAGGGAGCCCCAGGGGACGTCCAGGTGCTCGCGCTGGGGACAGTGACACGCCCAGCAGTGACTGACGGAGGGGACTGAGGCCCAGGGTTCTCCTGAGCCTCTTATTTAAAGTTTCGCCTTCACTCATATATTTCTGTAATGGTTGTTGCTAGGTGCCGCTGAGCCAGTGTCGGAGTCATAGAGACCCAACCACGCTGCCCACGGAGGCCCTGCCCTGCTGGTCTCCGCCTGCACCTCCCTCCTCTCTTAACTGAAGACTCTGTTGTCACCCACATGGTCCCAGCCACCAGCTGCCAGTAGGAAGGACATGAGCACCGGGCAGCGGGGCAGTGGGCCAGGTGCGTGGGAGCCGGATTCAGGTCCCTTCTGGCTGGAAGGCTGGGCAGACGCCACGCAGTCCCTGCAACGCTGCTGACCACATCCTGGCTCCTCCCACCTCCTGCAGACTCCCCAGGCCCCTTCGTGCTGACCCAGAGCAGGGACAATGGCTCTTGCACTGCGGATCCTGGCCTTCCTCCAGGCCCAGCAAGCGCTGGACCACTGAGCTGCACCCCCAGCTGATTTTTTTACTTTCTGTTTGTTTGTTTTTGTTTTTGTTTTTGTTTTGAGACAGGGTCTCGATAAATTACACAAACTGCCTCTGGTCTTGAACTTGCGATCCTCCTGCCTCAGCCTCCCGAGTGCTGGGATCCCAGGCGTGCACCACTGCACCTGGCTCCACCTGCACCTGGACACGAGATTGTGTGAGGTTGAGACAGGGCCTCGAGAGGCCCAGGCTGGCCTGGGACTTATCCTCCCTCCTCAGCCTTCCGAGTGCTGGGGTCACAGGCTTGGCCACTGCACCCGCCTAGATTTGCCTTTTTTTTTTTTTTTGCAGTTCTAGGGGTTGAATCCAGGGCCTCATACTTGCATGTTCTGCAAGTGCTGGACCACTGAGCTGCACCCCCAGCCCATTTTTTTACTTTCTGTTTGTTTGTTTTTGGTTTTGGTTTTTTAAGACAGGGTCTCGCTAAGTTACACAGATTGCCTCTGGTCTCGAACTTGTGATCCTCCTGCCTCCGCCTCCCAAGCCACTGGGATTTCAGGCGTGCACCACCACGCCCTGCCTGCCATATTTTTTCTAATTGCAAAAAGTTAGAAACAAATGTCCGCCAAGTCAGCGGGCTGGTCAGGCAGGGGGCTGCTGTACAGCGGCTTAAGGCCAGAAAGGCTGAGCTCTGTATAAAGAGGAGGGAGGAGCCGGGCGCCTTGGCCATGCCTGCGATTCCAGCACTGAGGAGGCTGAGGCAGGAGGATGGAAAGTTCCAGACCAGCCTTGGCCCCTTGAGACCCTGTCTCAACGTGGGGAGATCTCGTCTCCAGGTGGGGGCAGAGCCGGGTACTGTGGCCACACCTGTGATCCGATTGCTGGGAAGGCGGAGGCAGGATACCAGTTTTGAGGCCCGAGACTGGCTGTGCAATTTAACAAGATCTTATCTCAAAATAAAAAATAGAAAAGGGCTAAGAGTGTGGCTCAGAGGTAGGCCAATTGCCTAGAAGGTGCAAGGCCGTGAGTTCAAACCCGAGTACTGGGAAAAAAAAAAAAATCCTAACAAAGGAAAAAATAAAATTCCTTACGAGACAGGCTGGGCTGAGGTTTAGCTCAGTTAGTAGAGCGCTGCTCCATACTCTCTGAGGACCTGGGTTCAATCCCCACCACTGAAAAAAACGGGAGAAGGACGTGGCAACCCACTCCTGAAGCAATCCCCAAACTATCGGCCATTGAAAACCCTATGATGGTCGCTATGAGTCAGATGCAACTGGACAGCACCTGACAACAGACAGGGGCGTAGCTTGGTGGTCGCGCACTTCTTAACATGCACGGGGCACTGAGTTTCACCCCCTGCGCCTCAGAAAAAAGGAAAAGGATCTCAAAGAGGCTGGTGCGGGGATGGGTGTGGGGGCTCCTGGAGTCTGACCTCTCGGCTCAGCCAGTCCTGCTCAGCATCCCTCCACCCATCTCAGGCTTGAAGGTGCCGGAGCTGGGGTTTCACCTGGAGAGGGCGCTGGAGACCAGGGCTCCAGCCAGAGGAGTGGAAGAGAGCGGGTTCTAGCTGCTATCCCTCCACCGGCCACCAGGGGTCGCCCCGGCCCGCAGGCCCAGCTGAGAGCTGCCTTTTCGGTTTATTTGAAGCGGGTTTCACTCAATAGCTCAGGCTGGCCTGGAACCTCCTATGCTCCGGGATCTGCCTCATGGGCCAGGGCGCCAGGCATGAGAGTCCCCTCCCTCTGCGCTCCACACAGGGCCCCGCTGGCCGTTCCTGTTACTTTTCACTTATCCCTGGCCAGGCCCAAGTGCCTCTCCTGTGATATTTGCACGTGTGTCTGTTTGCATATGATTTGCATGACTCGCCTCATCTGAATCAAATTTGCCTGGCGTTTGCATAGCTCTTCTTAGATTGGTCCTCCTTTGAGCGGGTTTGTTCAGAGACATCCCGGCTCCTCCACTCAGTTCTCCCCCACTGAGCCAGAGGCCACCGTGTCGCTGCCACGCGCGGTTCCACGCAGCCAGCGGCAGGCAGAGGGCCTGCGACCTCCTGCCCAGCCACACCTGGCCGTGCCCGCCCACGGTGTCCCCTGCATTCACTGGCACAGGGCTGGGGATGACTGGAGATATGAGGGACCCGGCCTCGGTTATGAGGGTGGTCACCGCCCCCGCCATGTGTGGCCTGCGCACCTGTCACCGTCAGGTGTGCTGGGCTGGCAGGTGGCCGAAGTTGCTTATTTTGGAGTCGTGAGAAGTGGGAAATCGAGGATGGCACAGCCATCTTACAACCCTGTGCTAGGGGTTGAGCCTGCAGCCGTAGCCCTGGGGCATCCGATCCCTTTAGGTCTCAGAAGCTAAGCAGGGTCGGGCCTGGTTGGTCCTTGGGTGGGAGACCGCCTGGGAACACCAGGTGCTGCAGGCTTGGGAGAAGGACCTGGCAACCCACTCCCAAAAAAACAATCAGCCATTGAAAACCTTATGAACAGCAGAGAAGCACCGACAGTAGAGTTTCCCCTGTCGTATGTAGCGTCGCTGAGTCAGACACCGACTCGATGGCACCTAACAACAACAGCAATAACTAGTGTTGAACCCTAGGCCTCATGCATAGCTTTGCAAATGCTCTGCTGCTGAGCTGTACCTCCAGCCCATTTTAAATTTTCTATTTGTTTGTTTGTTTATTTATTTATTTTGCGGTACTGGGGTTGAACCCAGGGCCTCGCGCCTGCATGCTCTGCAAGTGCTGGACCACTGAGCTGCGCCCCCAGCCCATTTTTTTACTTTTTGAGACAGGGTCTCCCTAAGTTACACAGACTGCCTCTCATCTCAACCTCGCCACCCTCCTGCCTCTGCCTCCCAAGCCATGGGGATCACAGGCGTGCGCCACCGCGCCCGGCTCCCATTTGAAATTATCTATCTTGAGATGGTCTCACTAACTTACTCAGGCTGCCTCTGGCCTCAAGCTCCAAATCCTCCTGCTTCAGCCTTCCGTGTCGTTGGCACGGGCATTTTAGATCAGGACGCTGGAGCAGTCTCGAGGGGCCTCCCGCTGGCCCAGGAAATCAAACTAAACAGAAAGTTTGATGACATAGATGGCACGGTCCTCCCTCATCCTTCACCTGAGGAAGTGGGGAAACTGAGGCCCAGGGCGGGAGCCTGAGGGCTTCAGTTTCCTCCTCTGTGAAATGGGGACAAAGCTCCCACCCCGCAGGCCCCATGGGGATCTGTGAGCACAGCACAGCGCCGAGGTCGTGCCTACGCAGGTGGTGCTGGCGGGGAGTCTGGGCTTGTCTCCTCGCGTGAAACCATCTGGGGACAGCCGGGCTGGGACAGGGAGGGTCTGTACTCTCCCCACTGGGCCACCAGGGGGCGCTCCTACAACGGGACTGGGAAGGCGGCACACAGAATCCCGTCCCACGGCTCCCAGAGCACATTCCCACCACAGGGCCTTTGCACCTCCCACTCCCTATACTTGCGCCCTCTCCTCCTCTCCGCCTGGCTAACTGCTGTGCCTGTCCCAAGTCCTTTCTTCTCTGGGCCCCTCTAGAGTCCCTGACCCCAAGCTTCCTCCCCCAGCTGCCCTCCTCTCCAGCCAGCAACCTCCCAGACTTCAAGCCAAGGGGCTAAGTCCGTGTGAGGGGCCCAGGCATTGTGGCTTCTCCTGCCTGGTAAGTCTTCCCGCTTCTGGGGAACAGCGCTGCCTCCTCTGGCTGCTCTCCCTCTGGGCTCATTGTCTGCTTCCTCAGAGCTGCCCTTCTGTCATGGGGGGTGGGCCAGGGCCCTGGGGTCAAGGCTGCGAGTCTGGGACTCAGTACTGCACCAGTCTGGCCAGTGGGGGAGTTTTTGTTTGTTTGTGAGTCGGGGTCTCCTTATGTAGCCCAGGCTGGTCCAGAACTCGCGTCCTTCTGCCTCAGCCTACCCAGCGCTGGGATCCCAGGCGTGGCCACTGCACCTGGCTCCGCCCCCACCTGGAGAGGAGATCTCGCGAGGTTGAGACAGGGTCTCGGGAGGCCAAGGCTGAGCTGGAACTCGCCATCCTCCTGCCTCAGCCTCCTGAGCGCTGGGATCCCAGGCGTGGTCACCACCCCTGCCCCCAAGAAGGATGTTCTGGACCAAAGCTGATCCTGGGGAGGTTGGATGGCTGAGGAGAGGCGGGGTCTGGGGACAGGAGAGGGTCTTCGGTGGCAGTCGCTCCCCCTGGAGCCTCCCCTGGAGGCTTCCTGCTGCGGCAGGTTGAATTTCTCCTAAGAGGGGAAAGGCAGGCACTGGCCTGGCCCCGCGCCTCAGCCCTGGCTGCCTATCCACAACCCTAACTCCTGCTCCGCCCCTCCCCTGGCCCCTCCCCTCACGGGGCCACGCCCTGCTGGTGCTCTTGCCCCGCCCCTGGATCTGGGCCCCGCCTCTTCTCACCTAGAAGCTCCTCCACTGGGAAGCTGAGCCTTCTCCCATTCAGGGGTATTGAACTCGGGACCTCAGAGACTGCAGCACAGCGCTCTACCCACTGAGCTAAACCCCGGCCCTCCCTATCTGTAAAGCAGAGCAAATAACAGGCCTGGCCTCACCAGAGAGGCCAGCGGGCAGGTGCCAGGCAAAAGCTTCAGCATTCAGTAGGTGCTCAAGGGATGGGGGCCACACACCTTGCCTTTGGCTCAGGGCTGACAGATGGATGACGCTGAACCTTGGCTACCGGGCAAGGAACAGGTTTTGGGGTAGATGCGGAGGCCCATGTGGGATGGGCACCCAGAAGGGACAGGGCGGGGGGGCCCTCGAGAGGCCCAGGAGGAGCCGCTGGGGACCACGAGGCCGCCCGGCCTCCCTCCGCGTGGCCCAGGGAGCCAGGGTTTCCTGTGCGAAGCAGCCCGTTGCCAGGCTGTTGGTGGCCTCGTGTGATGGCTGGGAAAGGGTGAGACCCCATCAGCGGGGGCGCCAGCAGACGAGGGGGCTCCCCAGCAGCTGGGCAGAGGGCTGAGCCCCGACGCCTGATCCTCCCAGGACACAGCAGGAGGCAAGCCACGGCGTCCACCCCGTGGCCGGCCGCCCAGGTCAGCCATCAGGTGCCAGAGGGCCAGAGTGCGGGCATTCCTCAACGCCAGGCGCCTGCAGCCGCTCTGCTGGGCCCGGCCTCGTGGGCTGCGTGTTTTTCCAGTGGCTTCTTCAGCCGCGGCCTGACCACAACCTAGATTCCGCTGGGCCGGCCATTTCCAAGTGTTTGTCTTCAGCCGGGCCAGACGGCAGCGGGGGCCAAACTAGGGGCCTGGGCCTCCCAGAAAGCTTGGCGGGCACCGGCGGGCCGCGCCACACACCCCTCGGCCTGGAAGCCCCGTGACAGTCTCGGCAGCCCAGGAGCAAGGGGGGGTTGTCTTGAGGCAAAGGCGCGTGGGGACTTGACTGTGGCCCTAGGAGGGGCCGGTGCCCTGGCCAGGACCCCAGGTGCAGAGCCGTGACCCGGGCCAAAGCCGGCTTACTCCGGCTTTACTGTTCTGGCTCTCAAAGGCCAGAGCCAGCTGGGAACAGGTGGGTAGCCACAGCTGCGGGTCAGATCCCAGGTTGTGTGTGGGCAAGGGCCTTCCCTCCCTCAGCCTCAGTCTCCCCAGCTGTAAAACAGGGTCAATAATAGAGCCCCCCCCCCCGCGATCCCAGCACTCAGGAGGCTGAGGCAGAAGGATCGTGTGTTCAAGGATGGTCTGGGCTGCATAGCAAGACCCTGTATTAAGAAATTTAAAAAGGCCAGGCATGGTGGCGCACGCCTGTAATCCCAGCGGCTCCAGAGGTGGAGGCAAGAGGATCGCAAGTTCGAGACCAGAGGCAGTCTGCATAATTTAGACCCTGTTTCAAAAAGTCAAAAAGTCCAAAAAAAAAAAAAAAAAAAAAAGGGCTTGGAGTGCAGCTCAGTGGTCCAGCACTTGCAGAGCATGCAGGCGTGAGGCCCTGGGTTAACCCCCAGTACCGAAAAAAATAAAAAATAAAAAATAAAAACTCGCCTTAAAGTAGATCTGTCTAGCCCACAGGCCATGGGCCACATGTGGCCGTGGACAGCTAATAATCCAGCCCCACAAAATCTTTCAACATCATGTGCTTTTTAGCATTTATTTTCTTCATGATGCCTTTATTATGAATGTGCACTAATTATATTCTATAGTATATGTGCGGCCCAAGACAATTCCTCCACTTGATGTGGCCCAGAGAAGCCAAAAGGTTGGACACTCCTGCTGTAAAGTGTTAGTGACAGGGTCCAACCCAATCCATGGCAGGTGCTTCACAAACCTGAAATCTCACCCACTCTTCCTGGCTGAGTCCTGTTCTGCTGGCCCCTTCTGACTAAAGGCTCCGTATGGGCGGAGGCTGGGTCCTCAAGAGGAAGAAATGTGCTAGGGGTTCGACTGTATCCCTCCTTGCGTGAAATCCTCACAAACAAAAGGAAAACTCTAACACCAGCGCTCAAGACTTTGGGACATCTGAGCCAAGTTTAGCAAACTCCTGTTCAGACTTCAAAGCCCTTATCAAGATGCCCTGTCCTCCAGAAAACCTGCTCTGGGCCCTCCTCTGGATATTTCCAGCCAGTGGCCCTCTTGCTGACCTAACCTTGAATCTAGAGGCTGCTTTATCTGTGCCTGGTTCTGCCTCATTCTCTTGACTGGGGCTCTGTGAAAACCAGTCCTGGGGCTGGGTTTATGCATCATGAATCCTATCTGTACCCGTGGGTCTGCGTGCAGACGGCACAAGAGAGCACTGTGTGTGTGTGTGTGTGTGTGTGTGCACGTGTGTATGCGTGTTCATACCCCAGTGCTGGGCCCTGGGACGGGGAGCCAGGCAGGCTCCCGCCAGACAGTGGGCTAACCTGGGCCCCGCTGGGAGGGAACTCCAGGCAGACGGGGCTACCCTGGCTCGCAGGGGAGCAGACTTCTCCAGGCCTCCGCTCCCCGTGCGGGCCCCCAGCCAGCCGCCCCTGCCGCTCCCGCTCCCTGACGCCGCCAGGCAGCCTCGGAGCGGGACATACCTGAGGTTTGGCGCCCGCCGCCAGCCAGGGGGGGCTGAGTCAGCAGCGGGAAGGGAGGCGGGCGGTCCCTGGAAAAGCCCCCGGCGGCGCTCGCGGCGCTGGACAGCGGAGGGTCCTCGCTCGGCCGCCCAGGGCCTGCGGAGCTCCGGGCGGGGTGGACCCCTGGCCCAGGTGTCCAGGCGCCAGTGGTAGTGGCCGTGCCCCGCAGCCCGGGCTGCGCCAGCCCCCTGCCCCGTGCACCTGGCGGGGGTGACTCACCCCGGGGAGGGCCAGGGCTGACAGTGTCGCCGACTGGGTGAGAAGACAGCCAGGGTGCACAGGGGGACAGCTGACCCAGGCTGTGCCAAGGGCAGTGTGACCTTGGAACTAGTGCTGGGCGCGGGCTCTGGTGACACAGCGCGGTGCTGTGCTTCTCGGGCGGTGGCCCTGGGTGGGGCCGTGTCTGTCCCAGAGCAGGTGCCTAGGGCTCCTCCACCAGGGCCAGGGCGGCCTCCATTACTGCCCTGGAGGGGGCAGCGGTCACCGGGCTCCTCCTGTCCCCCGCGCCACCTGCTTTCTGCCATCGGCTCTCCCACGTCCCCCCAGCTGCCCGGGGCCAGGTCTCCCTGCTGGGCTGGCTGTGGGCTTTGGGTCTGAGGCGAGGTCAAACCCAAGCGGAGGGCTGATGAGAGAGACAGACGGGCGGGGAAGTGGTGGGTGGCCGCGCCAGGTCCACGAGGCCCGGCAGAGGAGCCAGGGATGTTCAGCCAGAACAGGAGCCCGCTAGGGAGGGGGCGCTAGCCACGGGGGCTGGACCCTCAGGGGCTGCCACATGGGAGGGAACAGACCCCGGTTCCATGGAAAAAACCCTTCCCAACAAGCTGAATCCGCATCAGGGGAGCCTTGGTCATGAGGAACCGAGTAACCCTCTCTTGTTCTGGCACCTTCCATGGCTCCCCATGGTCCGCTGGAGGTTTCTCACTTAGCACTCAAGGCCTGCTCCCCTCCACAGAGTTTCCCTCCTACATCTGCCTAAGGTTTTCCCCTCCAGCCTTTGCATACACCTTTCTAGCTGTCTGGAATGCCCTTCCTCCTGTGCCCACCTGGCAAACTCCTACACATCCTTCAAAACCCAATACTGGCAACTCTTTCTCTTCGGAGAAGTTGACATGCATGTCTTGGATGTGTACTATTTTTCTTTTCTTTAGCATCTTTTTCTTTCCTCTCCAAATGCCTATGCTTAAATCTAAAGAATTTACTGCCTCCTATCCCAAACTAATAAACTCACTTTCTTAAAAAAAAAAAAAAAAAAAAAAAAGACTCAATACCTGTGTCTCCTTGTCCAGGAAATATTGCTCTTTCAGCCTATTGTATCCCACCACTTGCTGGGTGATTCTAGGCCAGACCCTTCAACTAAGAAATGAAGATGAAAATCATTCTCAGCTGGGCACAGTGGCGCACGCCTGTCATGCCAGCGACTCAGGAGGTGGAGGCAGGAGGATCGCAAGTTCAAGACCAGAGGCAGCCTGTGTAACTTAGCAAGACCCTGTCTCAAAAAGTTAAAAAATGGGCTGAGGGTGCAGCTCAGTAGTCCAGCACTTGCAAAGCACGCAAGCGCTAGGCCCTGGATGCAACCCCCAATACTGAAAAAAAAAAAGAAAAGAAATGAAATGAAAAGAGAATCATTTTCTCTGAACACCTACTTTGGGGCCTGGAAGCAGTTAATATATATGAAATGCCCTTAAAACGGGGGAGGGGCATCGAGCCAGTGCTCAGCGTGGCCTCGTTTTCATCTTCTGCCTCGCGGAGTCTGCAGTTTTAAGACTCTCGTTTTAAGCATTTACTGTTCCAAGATTCTTCTCTCCACCGTAGTGTGAGGAATTTTAAGAACCCCTGGTTCTAAAATTATAAAAGTCTAAAATGCCGTGGGCGGAACCCAGGGCCTCCTGGTGCCCTGAGCTGACCCCGGGGGCGGCAGCGGCCAGGGCCTCTGGGGGAGGTCTCTCGTCCCCCACCCCCAGGGCCGAGGGGGTGTGTTCTGGCAGCCTTGGTTTGGGGGGGGGGGGCAATGGATTTTCCAGAAGGCAGATGGCTGATGCTCCAAGAGGGACGGGGCGGGAGTCCTGGCCGCAGAGCTGGGAGGAGGGAGGCAAGGCTCTGGCTGCCAACTCAAGCCCGTGCTCCCTTCTCCCGGAGCCTCAGTTTCCTCATCTGGATGCTGAGGGACCTTGGGAGCAGGGAGGGGGCTGGGCCGCAGCGGGCCGTCCCCTTGCTTGGGCGGGGCTGTGTCCCTCGGGCGCGTGTCTCTGCTGGCCCAGCCACAGCAGCTGGAGAGGGGCTTCTCAGGCTGCTGTGGGTCCCACCCCACCCCACCCGAGGCAGGGGCTCAGGCTGGCCGCCCGCCCAGCCCCAGCCCGGCAGGCGGCCCTGGGCCTGGCAGCGGAGGCAGCCCCCGCGCTTTCTCAATGAAACTATTTGGCCGTGGGGGCCGACACCTCATCACCGGCCTGGAAGCCGCGGCACAAGCCGCCCTGCTCCAGCGCCGCCACTCCAGGGGCGCCCCAGCCCTGCCCCGGGCTGTGGGGGGAGGCAGGGTTGGGCCCCTCTAAATGTCCCTGGCAGCGGAGGTGTGAACACAGCAAGCTCTGGAGAAACGCGCGGTCCCTCCCTTGCTCCAGTCCTCGCCGTTGCTCATTTGTTGTTTTGTTTTGTTTTTTCCAGACAGGGTTTTCCTGTGCAGCCCAGGCAGGCCTGGAACTCGCCATCCTCCCGCCTCGGCCTCCCAAACGCTGGGATCCCAGTCAGTACCACGAGGACCAGCTCACATCTTCCCTCTTTGTCCGTAGCAGCCTATCCTGGGGGGGAGGGGTGCTGGGGCTGGGGCCTCCCCAACCCAGACTCCCGCAGAGCCTTCAGAGACCTTCAGAGGCCAGGACGATGGTCTTGGTTTTGCCAGCTTCTCCCTACCCCTCCAGGCCCCACTCCACCCTCAGGGCATAGGAAGGTGTTGGGGGGGGGACAGCCCGAGCCAGGGGGTGAGCGCTGGAGAGGCTGGAAGTGGCAGAAGAGCTGGGGAATGGGGTGATGTCTGTGGTGTGGCCAGGTGGAGATTAGGGGTCCCTGGGGCTGACGAGGGAGGGTTAAGGGGTGCTTGTGTGTGCCTGTTGCCCCCACCCGTCTGGGCTGGACGTTTTGGGGGCTCCCCACGTCGGCCCACAGAGATGGGGCTGAAGTCCGCTTGATGGATGAGGGAGGGCGTGGGTGGGAGCGAGCGCAGAGGCCCAGCCTGCTGAGGTCGGGGGCTGCCTCGCACCCCACTCCCCGCCATGGTCCTTCCCTGGGGTCAGCCAGGCACGAGGCTCCCTGCCAGCCCTCCCCGGAAGCCCTTCCTGTCCTGCCACATCAACACCTTCCAGGGATGGGGTCCCCAGGCTCCGCAAGCCCCACGCATGCGCCATAGGGGCTGAGGCTGTGGGGCGCTGAGGGAGCCCCCACTCCCGCTGGAATTCAGGTCACGGCCCAGGGCCTCCGTTTCTGTGTGGAAAGTGGGGTTGTGACGGGAACCGTGGCCGCCCCATGGGGTCCCAGGTGGCTTGGTCGTCAGAGCGTGAGCCTGACACTGCCACGCTGCGCGTCCGGCCTCGTCACAAAGCCCAGGGCCCCGGCCATGGGCAGCTGAGTCACCAAGTGGCCCAGGCTGGGTGAGGCCTCTCTCTGTGCTGGTCCCCGCTACTCCTGCACCAGGGGCCCCCCTCTGCCTGCCACAGCTCCAGGGCACCACGCAGGCCCAGTGGCTGAGGAGGCCGGGCCAGGCCAGGTGCTGCCACTGTGCTCAGCTGTCAGCCACTCAGGCTGGGTGGCCCACAGGTGTCTCTGCACATACCAGTCACAGACACATCCCCTGTGGTCTGCACACCTGCACCAGGTACACAAGGCCATGTGGGGGCCACGGAATTGCTTGCACCTGTCTGGCCCTACGCACGTTAGGTTCAGCTTGTTTGTTTGTTTGGCAGGGGCTCCATTGTTGTTGTTGTTAGGTGCTGTGGAGTCGTGTTCGACTCATAGCGACCTGCCTAGGGTTTTCAATGGCAGATTGTTTCGGGATTGCCTTGGGAGTGGGTTGCCACGTCCTTCTCCCATTTTTGTGGTGCTGGGAATCGAATTCGGGACCTCAGAGACTGCAGCGCAGCGCTCTACCCACTGCGCTAAATCCCAGCCCAGGGTCTCCATATGCAGCTCACGGGCCTTGCCGGTGAGATCCTCCTGCCTGTACCACCCAGGCCCGGTGCGAGACACCCAGCACCTCAGGTGCCTTTCTTCGCCTGGATCCCATAACCCCCTCGGCCCTCCTTGGTCCTCAGAGCTTCACACCATGAGTTGGAAATAAAGCACTTTTAATCGAGCCCCCGGAGCCCCTGCCCCAACCCCCACCCCGGGGATCGCCAAGCACCAAACAGGTAGAATTGTGTCTTCCCCCCGCCAACCCGGACCCACACTCACACCCACTCCCAGCCCCCTGGGCTTTATTTCAATAAATACCCCCAGAACCAAGTTTGGGGCAGGGGACCCCACAAAACTCAGACAGGTAGCGCAGGCTCCACGCGGAGAGCATAATATCTGAAACCAAGGTCGAGAAGTGCCCGGAGGTCGCAATCAGCGTAGGAGGGGGCAGCGGTTCCCCCGGGCCTCAGATGGACCCTCGCCCAGGACGCCGGCTCCATCCACTCGGGCGAACGGCATCCCACGCCACCCCATTCACCTGCCCGATGGCCCCACAATCCCCGTTCCGGTCTGGACTACATTCTGAGCGGGGACGGGAAAAGGAACCCCAGAAGCTCAGGGAGAGGGCGTCTGGGGAGAAGGGGGACCAGACTTTCCGGAGACGGAGGAGTCCAAGGCGAGGCGGGAGCGTGAGGTCACCGGCAGGGTCACTGGCCCCGCGGGGCGCGGAGGGAACCCGTGGCTCGCGACCCCGCCTGGGACGCCTGGCCCATCTCCCGGCGGATGTCCGCCAGCGCGGACGCCGGCGACTCCAGCAGCCTCTGGAAGAGGCTGGGCCGCGCGGCGGGCTCCCGGCACTGGAAGGTGACCGCAGTGCCCGCCTCGGCCTTCATCTCCCTGGAGAAGCCGTCGGAGGAGCCGTCGAAGCAGCGGCCGATGGCGATCTCCTTGGCCAGCCGCGGGCTCTGGTCGGTGACTGTGTAGACGCCGTAGTTGTGACCCAGAGGGTCCAGCGGGGCCAGCATGGCGAAGGCAGCCGGGTCGTCAGAAGGCACGGGTGGGGGGTGCCGGGCCAGGTAGTCCTGCAGGAGCCCGTTCACGGCCACCCGGCGGCAGCTGCCCTGGGGCAGGACGGTCACCAGCGTCCTGTCCACCTGCCGCTGGTCGAACAGCATGCCGCTGCACTTGAACTCCACGCAGGCGGCCGAGGTGCCCGGCCGCTCGGGGTCGCGCACGCTGCGGGCGTCGCGCAGCCCGTAGAGCTGGCCCAGGGTGCCGGGGTGGCTGCCCCCCGCGTTGTGGGCGCGGACCATGTGCTCCTGGGGACCCTGGATCTTGACCTTGAGGAAGCAGGCCCGGAACTCCTGCGGGTTGGGCCACCAGGACAGCAGGTCGCCGGTCCAGGAGGCAGGCGCGCCCTCGCGGAAGGGCACCACGTTGTACTCGTACCTGTCGGCCTCCACGCGGGAGAAGCGGAAGTGGCTGGCGGTCACCGGCGCCTCCTGGCACTCCCGCAGGCTGCGCCAGGGGTACACGGGGCCGTTGGCCTCGGCGGGGTCGCCCGGCCGGGGCTTGGCCAGGTCGATGCGGAAGCCGCTGCGCTTGAAGTCGGGGTCGTCGTGGTCGGTGCGGCGGTAGCCCAGGCGGTCCAGGTAGGGCTGCGTGACACCCACGACATCGGGCTGCGGGCGCGGGCGGGACGGGGCGGGCTCCAGCTCCTCGCCGCCCAGGGTGGCCGTGATGACAGCCGTGTAGGCGTCCGGCCGGTCGGCGTCGCAGAAGGCGGGCAGGCAGGCGCCGTTGGGCCCGGTGACCGCGCTGTCGAAGCGGCCCCAGGCGCGGGGGTTGGCGGAGAAGCCGGGCGCGGGCTCCAGGTTGACCAGCGTGACCACCACGCCCTCCACCTGCTCGGAGGGGGAGAACTTGTCGCTGGCGAAGGCCCGCACCTTCACGAAGCAGCGGCGGCGCTCGGGCACGTCCAGGTTGAACAGGCGCCGCTCGCGGATCTCCACGTTGCCCACCAGGAACACGCGCTCCTCGCGGCGCACGCGGGCTGTCGGGGGCCCCTCGCGCTGGAAGCCACCCTCCTCCTCCCACAGGCCGGTCTCGGGGTTCAGCGACCACAGCTTGAGGGACTCGGCGTGGCCGGCCATGTGGATCTGGCTGGCCGCCACGCGCACGGCCACCGGCCCCGCGTGCAGCTGCTCGGTGGCGCCGGGGACGCGCAGGTCCACGGAGAACATGCCGTAGGTGCGCAGCGGGGCCAGCTCGCCGTCGCTGTCCACGAAGCGCAGGTCACTGGGGGCGGCCACCGCCGAGGTGAGATTTCTGGGGTCCACGAAGGTGACGCGGGCCTCCACGGTCCCCACGTAGGGTTTACCGTCAGCGCTGCGGAAGGAGCCGGGCGGCAGGACCAGCTCCCCCAAAGGCGACTCTTCTTCCAGGTCCCCCAGGGGGATCCTGTTGACCTGGCCGGCGTCTAAGATGACCGGAGCTTTCTTCCGCATAGCCTTGACCTCATGGTACACGCCGGCACCCCGGGGGTCAAAAGGCAGGACGCGGACGGTGTCCACGAACTCGCCATTGGGGTCCACAAAGGTGACCACCAGCCGCTGGGTGGAAGGTGGCGCCTCGATGGTAAAGTCGCCCTGGTAGGAGGTGAAGCCGATGGGCTCCCGGCCCAGCAGGATCCGGGCGAACCGCAGGGGCTCCTCGGAGTCCGCGGCCACCACGCGGCCCCGGACCAGCCCCCGAGGGGGCAGACACTTCTGGCAGCCGCACTCGGCCACCACCTTCACTGGGAGGACAAAGCCATTGCAGGGGACCTCCCTGAGCTCCAGGCGGCGCACGGAGCAGCAGCGGGAGCTCGCGTCCCCGCACCGGGGACCCGAGCCTGGGGAGCTGGGGCACCGCGTATCCGGGCAGAGACCCACGTCCAGGTAGGCGGGGCCGCCCCCTGGCTGCTGGCAGTCCTCCGGCAGCTTGATCAGGTGTTCGCGGGGGTGGGGGTCACAGGCTGGCTGGCCGGGGGCTGGGGAGCCAGAAAACAGCTCGGTCAAGGCCAGGGGAGGGCCACTGGAGGCCCGGGGTTAGGGCCGGGGCTGGGCTGGGCAGCAGGCGTGCCCGGGGCTGGGCCCCGTCTGCTCACCTAGCACAGTGAGCTGGGCGGTGCGCGAGCGCGCGGCGCCCAGCTCGTTCCACGCCTTGCAGTGGTAGAGCCCGGCCTGCTCGGCCCGCAGCCCGCGCAGCTCCAGGTGGGCGCCGTACCCATACTTGCGCCTGTTCAGCAAGGTCCCGTTGTGGAACCTGGGTGGGGGGCAACATCGTGGGGACCCTTGATGTCGGGGTGGACCTGCTTCTGCTCCCGGGGGGCAGGCCTGAGAGCGGGGAAGCCCCCTCTCCGGGGCAACCTTTGCCAGAGAGATGGGCCTGCTCAAGCTCCACCGGCCCCTCGCGGCCCATCTGCTCCCCAGGCAAACCTAACCCCACTTTTTTTTTTTTTTTTTTTTTTTTTTTTTTTTTTGCGGTACTGGGGGTTGAACCCAGGGCCTCGCGCCTGCATGCTCTGCAAGTGCTGGACCCCTGAGCTGCACCCACAGCCCATTTTTTTACTTTTTGAGACAGGATCTCGCTAAGTTCCGCAGACTGCCTCTGGTCTCGAACTTGTGATCCTCCTGCCTCCGCCTCCTGAGCCGCTGGGATGACAGGTGTGCGCCACCGCGCCCGGCTCCCCCCCCCCCTTCCAGAGGGGAAAAGGAGGCCAGCCTCCACTTGGAGAAGGGCGTTGAGGCGGCGCAGGGTCACAGGAGGGCCGATCCATCCCAGGGCCAGAGGAGAGGTCCCAGGGCTCCAGGCGCACGCTCACCAGGAGTACTTCTTGGGCATGGGTGTCCCCGAGGCTTTGCAGCAGAAGGTCACGTTCTGGCCGGCCTCTCGGACTCGGGACTCGGGGTGCTTCACCAGGTAGGGCTTCCCTGGGCCGGGGCAAAACCAGCCAAGGTCCGGCCCCGGCCCCACCCCAGCCTCCTCTCCAGGGCACAGCCGCGTCCTCTCCTTTCTCCCAGGGGAGACTGACTCGCCTCATGCTTTCTCCCAGGACTGGGTCGCACCGCTTTTCTTCCCCCCTGGCCCTCCAAGTGGCTTGGCATCACTGAGAATGTCCTCCCCAGCCCCTCAGCCCCCTGGTGCTCCTTGCTGCGTGGGCATTTACCTAGCTCATCCAGGACTATGGTGACCATGGCAGAGTTGGAGCCGTTGGCTCGGGCCTGGGCCACGCCCGCGGAGAAGCCGTCCCCCTGGGCACTGACGTTGACCCCACTGCCGGCACAGACTCCAGGCAGCCGGAAGCTTCCATGGGCATCGCTGGTGGTTTTGGTGCCAGGGTGGGCTCGGAGGGAGACACTGGCTCCGGGCAGTGGCCGCCCAGACTGGGTGACCACCAAGCCCAGCAGCATGTGGTCAGGACACCCACAGGTCTCAGGGCTGCACCCTGCAGAGACACAGGACGGCAGCAGGGGCAGAAAGGGCTTTACACTCAGCCAGTCACTCAACAAACACCTGGAGATTCCTCCCCCATCTCCTGGCCCTAGGAGGCTTCAGCCTGGCCTGGCTTGCTGCAACCCCTGGGAAAGGAGTGGAGTGGGTGGGGCTGGGGTCCAGAGAGCAGGGAAGCTGTCCTGGAGGAGGGACAGAAGAGGCGTCCAGAGGCTCCCTTGGGCAGAGGAGAAAACATCCAGCCCAGGAGTTCAGCAGGGGCTGCCTGGGGCTGACAACATCCCCCCCCCCCCCCCCCGTTCCCAGTCCCGCCGCTCATCCATAAAAAGGAAAATTCCACTGGAAACTTCAGGGCAGAGGTACCAGGAGGGCAGAGCCAGGCGGCGCGGGGTGGGGACCCTACCATTGGCCACCGCGTGCCCCCACCCTGCAACGGCCCGGCGGGAGCCATCTCCAGACGATGTTTGTGGAGCCCAGGCCGGGGCGGAATTTCCAGTCGCCTCCTGGCTGGCCTGGTGTCTGGCCCGGGGAGGGCCCAGGCCCTGCGTCTGCCAGGGCGTGAGCGCCTGTCTGCGTGGGCGAGCGGGACCGGCGGGGGCCGCGAATGCCACGCGAGTGTGCACCCCAAGCACGGGAACCCACATGGGTGTGCCCCGCGCGATACCTGTACGCTCGGCTGTGCCCACCAGGGACGGCCCCGCTCAGGTCAGCCCGAGCGCCTGCCCACGACCCCCCACGACATCACCCGCGTCCAGACGTGCACAGTCACCAGCGATAATTGGGCACTGGAGGGGAGACCAGAGCGGCTGCCCTCCAGGCCCCGCCCCTGCGCCCAGGTTTCCGCCCCCTCTCAGTCCCGCCTCCTCTCTCTACGTCCTCCCCTACCAGGCTCCACCTCAACCAGTCGGCTCCCTCCAGGCCCCGCCCACAGCTCCACCCTCTACAGGCCACGCCCCCACTGGTGCCCCGCGCCGCATTCTACACGCGGCCAAGGCCTCCAACCCCGGCCGTCCTACCTGGGCACTGAGGCCGCACGCACTTCTGCGCCTCCAGAGGACGCCCTGGACAGGCATCCCCGGCCGGGCTCGAGCAGCTGCGGCGGCGCAGGCGACGGCCTGGCCCGCAACTCTTTGAACAGGGACCCCACGGACCCCAAGCGCCCCACGCGGTCTCTGCAGGGAGCAAGGCGGGAGATCAGATGGGGCCCTCCGCAGGCACCGCGCCCCCTGCAGCCGAGGGCGGGCACTGCAGCCTGCAATCCCGCACCCCCGGCGCGCTGCTGAAGGTGCGGTTCAGGCAGCACCGCCTCCCCCCACAGCTGAGCTCCCTGACGTAAGCCCCGCTGTTCCGCCTCCACCTTTGGGGCTCAAGAGACGCGCGCAGCCGGGCGCGGTGGCTCACGCCTGTCATCCCAGCGGCTCGGGAGGCGGAGGCAGGAAGATCGCAAGTTTGAGACCAGAGGCAGTCTGCGTAATTTAGCGAGACCCTGTCTCAAAAAGTAAAAAAGTGGGCTGGGGGCTCTGCTCAGTGGTCCAGAACTTGCAGAGCACGCAGGCGCGAGGCCCTGGGTTCAACCCCCAGTACCACACACAAAAAAAAAGAGACGCGCGCACAGGACTAAGGTGTTACACAGGTGCAAATGAGGGCACCTGGGGGTACACGTGCTCCTGGGGGGCCGGACGTGGGGTCTGACTCACCACGTTTCCCACGTGGGCCCCGCAGCTCTCAGCCCCTCTCCTCGGTAGCCCCGCCCCCGCCCCTCATTGGAACGCCCCTGGACAGCGCCCTCCCTCCCGGCCACGCCCACAAAGCCCCCTCTCCTCATTCATTCAGGCCCCACCCACCCACAGCTGCCAGCCTCGCGTGTCCAAGCCCCACCCCGCCTTCGCCCTGGGCCCCGCCCTCACCGAGCGGGCAGCGGAAGCGCACGTGATAGTTGGAGCACCGGCGGCCACGCGGCTGCTCGCGGTTGAGGCACCAGAAGCCGCGCGTGGGGTTCAGGTGCACGCGCTCGCCGACGGCTGCGGGCAGCGCCCAGTCGGTGGTGCGCGCCTCCAGCGCCAGCGGTCGCGGGCACACGCGCGCAGGCCCGTAGTAGAAGCGGATGGCGGCCAGGCTCTCGAAGTCGCCATCTCCCCCCGGGTGGTCCACGTTGAACCAGGACGTCCACTGGCTGGCCTCTGCGGGTAGCGCGCGCGCTCAGACCTGGCTCTCCGCCTGCGCGCCCCCGTCAGCGCGTTCGAGCACCTGACCTGCTGCCTGCGCCCTTCCCCCGCGCGGGCCCACGACCCTGCCCGGATCCAGGCCCTGCAAAGGGAGCCGGGGAGCTGGCTCCCCCTGCCCCAGCCCCATGCCCGAGCGAGCCCACCCGGCCGCGCTGGGATCTTGGCGCTATGTGACAGTCTTACTGAGTCTAACTTAGGTCTTTTGCAGCATTGCTGCCAGGAGGCGCGGTGTCCAGAGACCGTGTGGTCCTGGGCCCCTCGCCTAGCTTGCTCGTGTTCCCTCCTCTCACGACCTCACCAAGTCCCCAGCAGAGAGGGGCCCCGGCCCGGGCTGACTCACCTTCCCAGTCCTCCAGGGCTGGAGAGGGCTGGCCGGGCTGCAGCGATCGTCCTTGCAGGCCCCATGCAGCCCCTGTGGGCTCCTCAGTAGGAGTGGCGTCTGTAGGAGAGGGGAGGGCTGGGTGAGGGGACCGCCCGCTATGGCCTCTGGCACACGAGGGGGGCCATGAACACCCCCATTTTGCAGGAGAGAAAACGGAGGTTTCCAGAGGCCAGAGCCCAGCGCTAGCTCGGAGCTGAAGCGTCCCCTCCTCCAGGCAGCCTTCCCATGAGCACCAGCCCCAGGCTCCTGCAACCCTGTCCCTCTCTCAGCCCCAACCCCACGGGCTGGGGAGTCCGTGTCCCACTCTGTTCTCGCAGGTCCAGTCTCCTATTCGGCCTGTTCCATCAGCTGTGCCTCTGCCCTCAGACTGGGTTGAGTTCTCCTTCACCCATTTGACCACCTAGAAATCCCTCCCTCAGTCTACCCTTCCATCCCGCTTGGGGCACAAGCTGCTATAGAGAAGCCCTTGAAATCTAGTCTGGCTTCTCTGGCCTCCAGCTGTCCAAGGTGGCCTGGGCAGGGTGACAGCTTCAGACAACTCCTCTCTTCCCGACCCTCAGTCTCCTCTGAGAAATGGGCCCATCAGCAGCCCCGCTGAGTGCTCCAGAGGTGGGAATCGCCTCTTTGAGTGGTGCAGACAAGTGCATAAGAATTAGGTGGGAGAGGACAGGTCAGGCCCCTCCGCCCAGGATGACAGGCCTGGTGACTTAGGGCCCAAAGGCTGCAGCTGGGTCGGGCACCCCACCGTCCCTGACAACCCAGAGAAACCTAAGGCGCCCCTGTGTGTCTTCACGGAGGGCGGGGAGTGGAAGAGGGAAGAGGTCCCCACCCCGCTCCGGAAGGCCCCAGGGCTCCGTTTCCACGTCGCCCCTACCCAGCAACCCCCAGGCTGGGAAGGGGACGCGCGCCCCCGGGAAGCGCCTGGGTCCTTCGGGTCTCTTTCCCGCTGCGTCCGCCCGCCAGGCTGGCCGCCCGGCCTCGGAGCATCGAAGGGGGCCGGGCTGGCATCCCGGGGCGCCTCACCTCGGGCACCTGCCAGGTGCGCGGCGGCGACACTGAGACAGAGCAGTGGCAGCAGTGACGCCATCGCCGGGTTCCAGCGTCCGAGCGAGGGTCGGGGCTCCGCGGTGCGCTCGCACCGCACTCGGGCGCGTCTGGGGACGGCAGGCGCTCGAGATGCGAGCGGGACTCGAGCGCAAGCCCCGCCCCGTGAGGCCCCGCCCCACCCAGGCCCCGCCCCCTGGCCCAGGGCGACCCGCGCGCGCGCTGTGTCTCCCCAGTCTTTGCGTCTGGCTGTGCCTCCGCCCTCGGGCTGGCGCGGGGCCGCCGGCGGGACGCCGCTCCCCAGCCCACCCTCCATCCTTCGGACCGCGTCCCCAGCCACCCGCTGGAAGCGCCACTTGGGAATGGAGTGTGAAGCCGTGGGGACCTTGGCGCTTTGGGCGGCTGCAAGTCCTCGTCGAGTCTAACTTCAATCCTGCCTGCTGCAGGCTGAGCCTCACCCCGAGGCCCAGCCTCCCCTCTTCTGGCCGGGGACTTCTGGCAGGCCGGCGACGAGGTCCTCGCTCCACCTCCCCTCCCGCACCGGACCCATGCGAAGTCCCTTCCCTGCCACCCACCCCGCGGCGGCCCCACGCGCGAGCGAGGCGGTGAGGGTGGATCTGTTTATTGGTCCAGGCGGCGCGCGCGCGAGGGTGGCGGTCACAGCGCCGCGACGCAGTCAGTGCCCGAGTACCCCGGCAGGCGCAGGGCGAACTTGCGGCGCACGTCGTCCGGCACGAACCTGCCCGCCACGAAGTGCTGGCGCCCGGAGAAGCGGCCGGCGCAGCGCTTGGGCGCGGCCAGAGACACCAGCACGTCCGGCCGCAGCCCGTCCTCGGCGTCACCGCCGGTCTCTGCGTCCCAGCCTGGAGGAGACGGGGACGGGGAGCTGGGAGGGCCGCCCCGCTGAGACGAGGGTCCCGTCCCTGCCCTCTCCAGACGCCGAGCCTCTGCCCTCGGACTGCGGTGCTGCCCCCTCGCCACCGGCTTCCGTCCCCCTTCAGACGCAGCCTCCGCTCCCTGGCACGTGGGTGGCTCAGTGCTGCTTCCCCGTGGGCCGGTGGCCCCTTGGGGTGCCCCCTCCCGCTTTGGCCGCAGCCTCTGCCTTCAGACGATGCCACTGCCACCTCTTTCCCAACCGGACCCAGCCTCTGTCCTCTGCCCTGGTGCCTGTCCCCGCACCTCCCTCCCCATCACACCTGAGCTGCCCGCCTAGATCAGACCCTCTTCCCACCCAGCCTCCCTCCTGATGGCCCCCACCCCGCTCAGACCCCCCGCCAAGCCTCCATCCTCAGGCAGGCCTCCCCCATCAGCCCTGTGGTCCCCTTGTCCATTCCTTGCCTTCCCTAGGGCATGGTCCCCCAGCTGCCACCCTTCCCCCTCTGACTAAAGGCTCCTCCCTCTGACTTGACACCTGTTCCTACTGGATCCCGCCTTTGTCCCACCCCCAACCTCGGCGGGTCACAGCCTGTCACCTCCTGAATCAGCCTCCACTGTCAGACTGCCAGCTTCGCCTTCCCTCCTGCCCCTGGCTCTTCCCTCTGGCTGTCGAGCCTCCTCCTCTGACACCGGCCTCCACCCTCCCGCTGAAGGCTCCAGATGACACCTCTGACCTCACAGGCACCCTCTCTCTGACCCCAGACTCTCCGTTCAGGAGTGAGTCTGCAGCCTCCCCCCTCAGGCTGGACAGCCCACTTCCTCCCTTGGTCTCCCTGCTATGCAGCACGGAGCTGGGTGACCCTCGGATCCTGAGAGCCAGGGGACATCCCCCGGAGCCCAGCCACCCCCACGGAGGAACTGGCTGGCGGGCGGCTGTTTATTCCGTCTGCCTGTCGCCTAATGGGTCCAGCAGGCGTGGGGCGGCGGCCAGGGCGGGCGTGGCCTCTGCCTAGTGAGCTCACGTCTGCCCTGGCAACCAGGCCGGGGTGGGCAGCAGGCACACTGGGCTGGGCACGGAGAAGGGCGGGCCAGGGTCACCTGGGGCGGCCACCTGAGTCTTCCCCACCCTCGGGATGGCTGTGACCCTTGGCCTCAGCCGGGAAGCAGGCTCCATCCATGCTGGGGAAACTGAGGCATGGCGTGGGCAGCCTCCACCCCAGCCCCCCCGCCCCGCGCCCCACGTGCCTGAGGGGATGTCCAGGCTCACGAGCGGGATGGACAGCAGCTTCAGCGTGGCCAGCGCGCGGGTGCAGGGGCCACCGGCCTGCGCGGGCTCCACACTGGGCCCCAGCACTGCGTCCACCACCAGCCCGTAGGCGTCGTTAATGAGCTGCACCTGCGGGCACGGGCGGGTAAGGGCGGCCTGGGCCCGGCCCGCACCCGCCGCCGCCCCCGGCCCCGCCGACCTCCGACCTCCGCGGGCAGGTAGGCCAGGAAGGGGATGTCCATCTTCTCGCACTGCGTGGTCAGGTCTCGGTGCAGCGGGTCCAGCGAGCGGGCGGGGCAGAAGATGCTGGGCTCGTAGTCCTGCGGGCGGACGAGGGGCGCCTCGGGGGACCCGCCGCGGACCCCGCCCAGGGGCTCGAGCCGGGCAGGTCCCCGGTCCCTGGGACCTCCACCCAGGGGAGGCGGGGGCGGCCCTGGGGGCCCTAGGGATTCCCGCTACTCACGAACACCCGCAGGTGCCGGGCGCACACCAGCCCCACCGCCCCGTTCTGCTCCGGGCCGCACACGACCAGCACAGTCCGCTGTTTCCGAGATAGCGACGGCAGAGGGAACGCCTGGGGGCACGGAGGCAGAGGGGCGCCCGCTCAGGGAGGGGAAACCGAGGCCCCCGGCGGGGCAGGGCTGGGGCGGGGCCGGGAGGCCATAGGGGAGGCCAGGAAAGGTGTTCAGGGGCAGGGCTGGGCCTCCCAAGGCCTCAGTTTCCCCTCTGCACACACACAGACCTTGTCTCAGGCTCAGCCCAGCTGGGCAGCAGGCCTCCCACCGCCGCCCCACGCCCAGAGTGCGGTTTGTTTACCCTAGGCAGGAGCTGCAGACATTTTTCCGCCTCTTTCCACCGCCGCGCCTGGGCCTCCAGGCCTTGACCCACCCAGAGGCCCCAAAGGAGGGGGAGCCCAGGGAAGAAGGGGGGCTGCTCCAGCCCGGCCGGGACGTGGCGCCTGTCTTTCCCCATCTATCTGTCGCTCTTTCCCCCCACTCCGGGTCTGTGTCTCTGCCAACACCTGTCTCTCTCCTTTTTTTTTTCTTCCCCTGGTACTGGGGGTTGAACCCAGGGCCTCGCGCCTGCATGCTCTGCAAGTGCTGGACCACTGAGCTGCACCCCCAGCCCATTTTTTTGTACTTTTTGAGACAGGGTCTCACTAAGTTACGAAGACTGCCTCTGGTCTCGAACTTGCAATCCTCCTGCCTCCGCCTCCCAAGCCGCTGGGATTACAGGCGTGCGCCACCGTGCCCAGCTGTCCCTTTTATTAAAAGGCAGGTGCTGAAGCCCTGGAGTCTGAGCCCCAGCCCAGCCTCCACCCCTTTCTGGCCTGTTCTGCCTCTAGCGAATGGGAGTGACGGGCAGCTTCTGAGAGCCCCAGGGTGGTCCAGAATTCTTCCTCCTCCCCCTGGGACAGCCACACCAGGCTGAGCCCGCACCTGGGAGAGCAAGGGGGAGGGAGATGGGCGGGGGAGGAGAGAATGGAGGAGAGGCCCTCCCTTTGGGAGGGATCCTCCATGCCGGGCCACGCTGGGCGCGGTCCAGTAGCATCGGGGTATGGAGGGAATTCAAACCAAACCCAAACCCCAACACTGAACCTGTTCTGCCTCAAGCATTTCTGAAGTTTTTCTGACCTCAGAGATTTGACTCCTAGTTCACATCATCATCATTGCTGTCCCTTTCCTGTGATCTCGGGGGCACGGCTCGGGGTGACAGTGTACCCCAGGACTCTATGTGCCTGGGTTACCGTTGTGTCCGACCCAGGGTGACCTCGGGAAGGCCCCGCCCCCAGGCCTCAGTTTCCCCCCAGACCCAGGTGGGGCTGCAGCAGGAAGGGTCACATCTGCAGAAGGACCCAGTGTCTGCTCCCCTGGGGGCTGAGCACCATCCGCGTTGGTCTCCGGGAACCCCCCACCTCTGCCCCAGATCCTCTGACCCCCTCTCCCCATCTGAGCCATGGATTCGGGAGCCGGGGGCAAAGAAGGGCTTCTTCAAGGCTGGGCCTCCCTGACCATGGGGCCGAGTACCTTGGTCACAGCCACGGCGCTCGCATGGCCACACAGCTCCACCAACTGCTGCCGCCCAAAGCGATAGTCCTCCAGCAGCTCCCGCTCCAAGGCGGCCGCCTCCGCCGCGCTGGGGGCCGTGAGGAAGAGGCCAGAGACAGAGAGGGGAGATAGAGAGCTGGCCACAGACGTTACGCCAACGTTCAGGGCCAGGTCCCGAAGCCCCCTTTCACCCTGAGCTGCGAGTCCTTCTTCTGTCCCTCAGTTTCCCCACTGGACAAGCGCATATTTATTTATTTATTTATTTGTTTATTTTGCGGTACTGGAGGTTGAGCCCAGGGCCTCACGTTTGCATGCTCTGCAAGTGCTGGACCACTGAGCTGCACCCTCAGCCCATTTTCTTTCGTGAGAAAGGGTCTCGCTAAGTTATGCAGACTGCCTCTGGTCTCGAACTTGCGATCCTCCTGCCTCCTCCTCCCCAGGCGCTGGGATGACAGGCGCGCGCCACCGCGCCCGGCTACTAGCGCGCGTATTGAATGGTGGCCGCCCGTGGGAGACTGGAGCCTAAACCCGGGGCGCGCACGCCCCCTGGTGGTGGAAGGCACTAGTGGCGGCCAGTGGTAACGTCGCCCCAAAGCCGGCACTTGGAGCCGGACCCAGAAGCGCCCAGACATCACGGTAGGAGCAGCCCAGAAGCCGGATGGAGAGTGAGGGACTGATGGGGAAATGGGCTGATTGCGGGCACCAGGACGCACAGAGCAACCTCCAACATGCTGGAAGCTCTGGGGTGGACCAGGCTGGGGGCACCTAGGGAAGGCAGGTTTTGAGGTCTGCAGAGGAGTCTGAGGGCTCACTGAGGAACTGACCTGTGACTGAGACCCTTTGGTGACCCCCCTTTCAGGAGCAATGATGAAATGAGAATATGTGTGGCTACAGAGATGGGGACTCCTGGCTTGAGGTGGGACTCCGCCACCATTTTGCTGAGTGACTGCTGGGGTCTGTCTCTACCTCTGGGCAAAACTGAAGCCAGGAGGAGCTATATACTTTGTAGAGCCCAGTGCAAAATGAAAATGGGGGGCTGATTAAAAATTATAATGAATTTAGGGCTGGGGGTGTAAATCAGCAGTAGAGCACTTGCCCGGCATGCACAAAACCCTGGTTCCATCGCCAGTACCACAAAAAGAAAAAAGAGTGAGGCCAGAGCATTAGAGCAAGTGTTGGCCGTGGCCGTGGGCTTCCAAGCATCACTGGCTTGGGGGCTGGGGAGAAAGAGAGTTGGCACAGAAGATGGTCCTTGTTCCAGGATCAGGGGTTGGTGACACAGGGCAGGTCACCTGCCGCCAGGTGCCAGGACCTGCCGCCAGCATCCCCAGGCCCCTCCTCCTCCTGCTGCCCAGCAGCACCTGCCCCTGGCTCAGCAGGGATGCTCACCAGAGCATTATGGGAGGTTACCCAGGTGGCAAGAAAAGCCAGTGCTGAGACCCAAAGCCCCGAGGCTGGAACAAGTCTGGAACATTCAAGGGGCGGAAGCAGCGATGGAGCAAAGTGAGGGAGGGAGGGGACAGAGTGGGCAGGGACAGAATGCCATGCTGAGAAATGCTGTGTGGAAGACTCTGGGGACCACGGAGGAGAGGTACAGGTACACAGCAGGGGAGTCGCACAGCTGAGTCTGGCTGATGCAGGAAGGTGGGGAGGGAGCCGGCAGGGAACAGGAGCTCCCGCTGGGACCAGATGGAGAGGGCGCCCAGGAGGCAGCCCTGCTCCTACGTGGTGTGCGAGTGCAGGTGTGGGCCAGGCTCATGGCTCTGCCTGTGGTCCCAGCACTGGGGAGGCTGAGCTGGGAGGACCACAAACTTCAGGCCGGCCTGGGCTATGGATCGAGACCTGGAGGAACCTGGAGGACTGGGAGTATGTCTCATTCTCCATCTTCATCTGGTGACAGCGCCAGCTGCTGCCCCCACAGGAGGTAGGTAGGAAGGGAGGCACCTATTCCTTCTGGCACCCCAAAGATTGGCAACCACTGGAGCACCCTCCTACCTGGGACGCTGAGCAGAGGGCAGTCCTGGCCAGGAGCCTAGGCCAGCTGCATAAGGGTGGAAGTGGGGGGGGCACCTGCCATGTGGGGCTCCGGGGGACTGTTATGATGGTCCCTCTTCCTCCCCCTAACTTTAACCCCAGATGAGAAAGGCTGCAAGACTCTGGGGTTTCCTTGGTGGACTCAGCACTGAAGTGACCTGGCTCCAAGCGGAACCAGGCCTGATGTTCCCAAAATACTGCCAGAAGGGCAAGGAGCCCTCAGGCCTGGGTGCCATGCTTGACCCCCTGCTCTCTCGGACCCTCCCACCCGCACCACCAGCCCAGCATTACCGCTCACCTGGCCACCTGCGCACCGCAGTCTGGTGCACCGCCACCCCCACTCCTCTTCAACAGGCGCCACAGCAGCTTTGAGAACTTGAACACCAGAATGCATCTCCCACCCTAAGCTTTCTGTGGCTCCCCAGTGCTCCATGAATATTCAAATCCTCACCATGCCCTCTGCCCCCTTCCCACCAGCCTCGGCTCCCACTCCTAACGCGTGGAACCCCAGGTCTCCTCGGCTTGTGTTCGAGGGCCCCAGGCCAGGGGAAGTCACCTTGCCCACTGCCCTAACCCCCTCCCCTCTGGCCAGAATCTGGACCTAAGCCAGTCCCTGGACCCCATCCTCGCTGAGAAGGGGCTGTGTACAGTGGGTAGAGGCGGCTGGGCAGGGCGCTGTGGGCTGAACCTGGTTTCCACTGAGGTCTCCGGCCAGCCTGTGGTCCCAGTACCACACGCTGAGAAGTAAGAGCGAGGTCAGAGAGCCACGGAGGCCAGCTCCAGACTCTGAGCTCCCGGCCCGGCACACGCACATGTGTTCAAATCCGCTTGCAACCTTCGCTGGCTGTGGTTCCAGCAGCAAGGCCCCTCTAGCGCCGGTTTCCTCCTCTGCACGAGGGGCCCCGAGCTGGGGACCACGGTCCCAGGAGACAGGAGGGGAGCCCTGGCTGGAGTGGGGTGACAGTGCCTAGAGGTGCTGAGTGATGCGGGGGGCGGGCCTGCCTCCACGCAGCTGCGAAGGCGTCTGAGGCAGAGCCAGGCTCTCTCCGCTGGATGGCTGGGCGCCACCCAGACCCGGGGTCGCTCCCGACCAGAGCCCTGCTTCCTGCCGGCCACTCTTGCCAACCTCTACCTTTCCCCCAACCTGGCTATGCCCGCCTCCAGGCCCTGGGACCCCGTCCCAGCCCTGCCCCGCATCTGATGCCCCCGCCTCTCCCATCTCCAGCGACTCCCGCTCCCGCGCTGACCTGAGGAAACGCCGCTCCTCGGACGCCTCATCGGAGTCCGCGCCTGGACGCGCCGCGCCACTCATGGCTGGGGAGAGCCAGGCTCGCCGGGCGGCCGCCGGGCACTGCCTTTTAAACACAATCCACGTCCCGCCTCGACGGGAGGGGCGGCCCCACACCCGCCCTCCTGGGGCGCCCACCAATCAGGAGGCGCCGTGAGGACCCTGCGCGCAGCCATTGGCCGGCGCGTGTGAGCCGATGCAACTCCAGGACTCCAGGAGGCGCGGCCCACGCGGGGCGCGGAAAACCAATTTCTGCAGCTGCAGGGCCGGCAGGGCCGGTCCCCCTCCCCGCCACAGCCCGAGCAGCCCTAACCCCTGGGGGAGGCGGGGCCGGCCCCGAGGACAAGGACGCAGCAGCCGCGTGCAGACGTTTATTGCCCTAGGTGTAGGACGTGAAGCCGTAGCTGGCGTTCTCCATCTCCTCCCTGGGGCGCAGCCCGTACAGCTCGCCCAGCAGCGGCGGCACCCAGCGCGTGGTGTGGAAAACCGACTCGCCCACCTGGGGGGAGGTTGCGGGGGGAAACAGCCCTCAGCGGCCGCCCCTCGGACCCGGGGCCCCCACCCTCCAGCCGACCCCGACCCACCTTCCAGTTGGGCACGTCCTTCATGATGATGGCCTCCTCCTCCAGGTTCTCCCGGAGCATCTGCAGGATCCTGCAGGGCCGGGGTGCGGAGCTGAGCGCCAGGAGCGCCCGCACCCCTGCCCCTCCTTCCTAGGTCAGGGCAGACCCCCGTCCCCCCAAGGGCGCCCCCCGCCCTACCTGCGGTCCTTCTCCGCCTGGAGCAGCGGCATGAGCGCAATGCGGGCCTCCAGGTCCTCGATCAGCAGGCGCCTGTGAAACCCCGAACCCCACGCGAAGGTCAGGCGCGGGCCCCGCCTGCAGGAACCCGAGGGGGCAGCGGGGGCGGGCAGCCGGCAAAGCGATGGTCCACAGACCGCTGGCTCCACACTTCCCTCTCAACTGAAAACTTCTCTGCGCCCTAAAAATAGCCCTGCGCGCGGCTCCTGGCGAAGGAGCGAGCGGAGGGCGCGTCCGTCACGGGGCTCTGGGGCGCACCACACCCTCGGGGGCTCAAAATAGCCGCAGGGTGTGAGGTGGGCACCGTCCTTCCTCCCTCCCAAGGTCTGGCGGTTTCCAAGACACCCCCCACATCCCCCGGCAGTGAGGGGCACCTGGCCTTAGTCTCTGTGCCCCCGAGTGACCACGGCCTTATACAGGGGTCTGATCGTCATCCTTGCCCGGCCATCACGGAGAAAACCTGCTGAGAGGGGCTGTGTCACACCTGCCCTCCACCAACGTCCTAGGTGAACCTGGACCCGCCGGTGCCCAGCCTCGGAGGCCGGGTGGGGGAGGACCAAGAGTCACCAGCTCTTCCTGAGCGCAGAGCCTAGAGCCCGGGGCACACAGGCATCCCCAGCCTCCCCACTTAGGTACAGGCTCTCGCGGACACCCCCGGAGCCCTACCTGCGCTCCCGATTCCACTTCATGATGCGCCAGTACCCGAAGAGCAAGGTCCCGACGCCCACCGCCAGCATGCTGTAGCCTGTGGGGGAGGCGGGGTCAGCGCTCCAGCAGCATGGGGGAGGTGCTCCCGGGACCCCACCAGCCTCGGAGACCCCCTTCAGGCTGCCCATGTCTGGAACACCCGCTGGCCCTGGCCCTTGGGCTCTCCTTAGTGCGTGGTCCTGCCTCGCCCCCAGCCCCAGGCCACCCCCACAGTCAGGGACTGCCTCCTGCTGGGGTTTCTGGGAGGCACAGACAGGGCAGGGAGTGTGGAACATCCAGGTCGACCTGCTTGTGGGTGAACGGCCCTGGTTCCCCCCCCTTCCTGAAGGCTGCTCAGTTCTTGGTCAGCAGGCCGGTCCCCACGAGGAAGGGCGGCCCTGACAGTGCTCACTGGCGGGTTGTAGCTCTGCAGTGGCCCCGTGGCCCCCACCCTGCGGGCTGTGTGTGTGGGGGGGGCAGGCAGTGCCCTGAAGGCCGCCCAGCAGCTAGGCTCCTCTGGTGGTGTGCCCCCAGAAGAGGGTCAGCCCCCAGCCTGAGCCCCAGGCAAGGACAGGCCCTTGTGAGTACTGCTAGGGCCCAGCAGGCGCCCTGGCGCTAATCCTGACAGACAGGCTGCCTGCGGACTTTGCAGAGGCTCACCAGCACCCCGCTGATCTTTCCAGCCTGTCTTTTCTGGTTCCGCTAGAGGTGACACCGGTAAATGACTGCCACCTGGGCCTCTGGGGCCTGGGGCCCAGCCTGGTGCCTGCTGGGGCCCACAGTGTCCCTGCCCTTCCCTCCGGTCTCCAGCTGGGTCCTGCCACAGGGCTGGGCATGCCTCTGTGACAGCTGATGTAAGAAATGGCCTCATCCTGTTACCTGTGTAGCCCAATCAGCCAAGGCCCGCGCTCAGGGGAAAGCACTGTGGTTGCAGAGAGCAGGGTGGCGAGGGGGTCCTGGGTGCTCAGGGCCAGCTGGGGCCAGCTGGGGCTACCACCTGCCCGGGCCGTGGGCCTCCTCCCCACCAGATGGGAGGTCACAGCAACACCGCCCCCTTCTTTTCCTTTTCACCTGCTTCACAGAACCAGGGGCGGACCTGGGCAGGTCCCAGCCCAGACCTCAGGGCCTCCCTTCTGGGCGCCCACGTGGGGGCCTGCCTGTAAGAACTCCCAAAGAATAAGAGGGCCTTTAGGATGGGGTCCTCAAGAGAAGCCAGTCCAGCGGGGGGAGGCCTCTGTGAGGGCTGCTTTGTTGTTGTTAGGTGTCATCGAGTCGGTATCCAACTCATAGTGACCCTATGCACAACAGGCGAAACACCATTGTCAGTGCTTCTCTGCTGTTCATAGGGTTTTCAATGGCAGGTTGATTTTTGGGAGTGGGTTGCCAGGTCCGTCTCCCAAGCCTACAACACCTGGTGTTCCCAGGCGGTCTCCCATTCAAGGACTAACCAGCCCGACCCTGCTTAGCTGCGGGATTGGATGCCACAGGGCTACAGCTGCAGGCCCTTCTTTATCCTTTTTTTTGTTTTTGGCTTTGTTGGGGACTGATCCCCGGTGTCATGCAGGCTTGAGCCGCCTTTTCTTTACCTTGAGAGGGCATCCTGCTTTCCAGCCGGGGCTGCCTTGGAACTCGCAACCCTGCAGCTGCAGCCTCCTGAGTGTGGGGGTCACGGCGCACATGGCTGCACCAGGCTCCATTCTTAAGTTCGCGGACCGAAGCGCTCAGCCAGTGCAAACGCTCCGCACACTGACGTGCAGGCTCAATGCAGCCCCGGGCGGGGTCCCCTTCGCCCCTCACATCAGGGAGCTGATTGTGAAATTCACCCAGAGGTGCAAGGGACCAGAACGGCCAAAAGAATTTTGGAAAAGGAGGACCAAGGTTTGCGGGGCTCCTGCTTCACCAAGTCCGAGTCACCATGCAGCTGTGTGTGCAGGGCAGTGTGGCACTGGCCTGAGGACAGGCACGTTCACCCTCGGGACGGAAGGAGTCCAGAAATAAACCAGCCCGTTTACGGCCAGTTGGTTTTGGACAAAGGCGCCAAGACAATCCGACAGAGAAGGAAGAGTCTATTCAACAGACGGGACAACCCGACAGCCACGCGCAGAATAATGACCCGCCCCGCCCTGCCCAGCGGGCGAAAAAGAACTCAAAGGGGATCCGAGGCCTAGAAGTGAGAGCTAAGGAACGTTCTCAGAAGAACACAAGGACGTCTCTCCGGCTGCGCACTAGGCGCTGGCTTCTCAGCGGGGGTGCCATGAGCACAACAGAAGAAAAAGCAAATCAAGTGCACTGCGCTGAAACGAGAAACTTCCGGGCTGCAGAGGACACCATCAATTAGCCAACTCACAGTGAGAAAGTAGTTGCACGTCTTATATCTGATGAGGACATGGTACCCAAAATATAAAGATCCTTATGGCTCAACAATAGAAATAACCGAATTTAAAAGTGTGTAAAGGATTTAAAGCCTGCAGCCGTAGCACTGTGGTGTCCGATCCCATCAGATCTCGGAAGCTAAGCAGGGTCGGGCCTGGTTAGTCCTTGGTTGGGAGACCGCCTGGGAACACCAGGTGAGATAGCCTTGGGAGACAGACCCGGCAACCCACTCCCAAAAATCAATCCACCACTGAAAACCCTAGGAACAGCAGAGAAGCAGTAATAAAGTTTTTTGCCTATTGTGTGAAGAGTTGCTATGAGTAAACTCGATAACAACAAAGGATTTAAATATAGACATCTCTCCAAGAAAGATACACAATTGACCAATAAACACAAGAAAAGATGCTCCGCATCATTAGTCACCCAGGATATGCAACTCAAAACCACAGTGAAGCCGGGCATGGTGATGCACACCAATGAGGCCAGCCGCTCTGGAGGCAGACACAGGAGGATCGAAAAGTAGAGGCCAGAGGCAGCCTACATAACTTAGCGAGACCCTGTCTCAAGATAAAAAGTAAAATAAGGGCTCAGGATGCACTCTGGCAGTAGAGCACTTGCAAAGTATGGGTAAGGCCCTGGAGTCAAGCCCTACGTACCCCCCAAAAAAAAACCAAACAATAAAAAAAAAAAAATGAAATACTACTTCACACTCAGTAGGATGGCTATGATCCGAAAAAGGGATAACAGGGACTGGGGTACAGCTCGGTGGTGGACTCCCTGACTAGCACGTGCAAGGCCTGGGGTTCTATACTCAGTACCAGCAACTAACTAAACAGATCACCAGTGCTGGTGAGGTGTGGAAAAATGGCAAGTCCCACAGACGCAGCTGGGAAGGGAGACTGGTGCAGGCAATTTGGAAAATACTTTGGCAGTTTCCCAGGATGTGAAAGGTACAGCTAGCATGTGGCTCCGCAATTCTTCTCTTAGGTGAGATCCCACCCAGGAGAAATGAAAACCTCCGCTCACACAAATACTTTTACATGGATGTTCACAACAGCCATACTCACAACAGTCAAAAGGTGGAAAGCCCACATGCATCCCCACAAACGAAGGGATTCGCAAAAGGTGCAGTGACTACTACTCAGGATTAAAAGCAGTAAGACACTGACACGTTCTCATGCAAACCACACTGAAAGAAGCCAGGCACAGAGGTCCACATATGTGGCCTCGTTTGTAGGAAACGCCCAGAACAGACAAAAGCAGAGAGCTAGAAAGCAGATGAGCGGTTTCCAGGGCTGGAAGGAGCATGAGGGGGACAGGGTTTCATTTTGATGGGATGAAAATGTTTTAAACTTGAGTCAGGCGTGGTGGTCAAGCCTGTAAGCCCAGAGACTTGAGAGGCTAAGGCAGGAGGATCATGAGTTCAAGGCCAGGCGTAGCCTGTGTGACTTAGTGAGACCCTGTCTCAAACTAAAAAATTAACAATTGGGCTGGGGCTGCAGCCCAGCGGTGGAGCAAATACATGTGAGGCCCTGGGTTCAATACTCAAGTACTGCAAAAATAAAATAAAATAAATGAAGTGTCTTAAATTTGGTTCATGGTAACGAATGCACAGTTTTGTAAATATGCTAAAATTCAGTGAACTGGATACATACACATACCTTTATTTTATTTATTTATTTATTTTGCACTGCTAGAGATGGAACCCAGGCTGGGGTTTAGCTCAGTTGTTAGAGTGCTGCTCTGAATGCTCTGAGGCCCTGAGTTCGATTCTCAGCACCAAAAAATGGGAGAGGGACTTGGCAGCCTACTCCCAAAACAATCAGCCATCGAAAACCCTAGGAGTAGCACAAAAGCACTGACATAGTGCCAGGCATGGCACCGTGCCAGGGAGTGCTTTATTCTACTGTACGCAGGGTCGCTATGAGTTGGACCTGACAACAGCAGAGACTGGACCCCAGGCCTCAAACATGCTAGGCAAGCACTCTGCCACTGAGCTGTACCCTCTACCCTGCACACTGTAAACAGGAGAACTGTTAGAGATGGTATGGGAATCTCAATAAAGATACGGAAGCTGTAAGATACAGAAGGCCACCCCCGGGACTCAGGAGGGAGCGGAGAGAGAACAGCTGGGTGTGACATGAGTGGAGGAGGTGGACCTGGAAGTCACTTAGGTGGCCTGAGCCTGCCTGGCACATTCTGGAATGCTGGCAGTGATAAAGAGCAGGGGTACGGGGTGCTGTGGAGCATGGCTCACAAAAGGCAAGGCTGGAGGTGGAGGATGGGGCAGGGGCACGGGGAGAGGGGGGGAAGTGGCCCCTCTGCACCTCTTGTTTCCTCTGCCAGGCAGGCTCTTTCTCAGGCAGGTGATCCTGGCCCCCCACTGGCTGGAACAGGCTCTGGTGATGGCAGGCAGGCCTGGCCATTAGAAACCCTGGCACAGCAACACGCTGGGCACTGTGGCACACACCTGTAATCTCTGTGACTAGGAAGACTGAGGCAGGAGGACCATGAGTTCGAAGCTGGAGGCAGCCTGAATAATTTTTGAGACCCTATCGCAAAATAAAAGAGGAGTTGGAGTGCGGCTAAGCGGTAGAGCACTTACCTAGCATGAGAGGGCCTGGGTTCAATCCCCAGCACAAAGGAAGAAAAGCAAAATGGCAGGAAGGAGAGAGAGAAAGAAAGAAGAAAGGGGATAGAGGGGGAGGAAGGGAAGAAGGGAGGGAGGGGGAGAGAGAAAGAGAAGAGGAAGGAGACAGAAACCGAAGGAAAGAAAGGAATAGAAGAAGACAGAAAGAGAAAGGAAGGATGGATGGATGGATGGATGGAAGGGAGGAAGGGGAAGGGGAAGGGGAAGGGGAAGGGGAAGGGGAGGAATGGAATTGAATTCTGGCAGTGACGTCTTGATTCCTCAGCCAGGCGGTGCAGTCCTTGGGACAGGAGCAATGCCACACCTTTGCTCACCAGCCAGCTGCCAGCTCTACTGAATGCAGACACATACACTGGAGCTGCACCGTCACAAGGGGCACCTTCCTCCCCACTCTGCAGCCAGGAAGGACCAGGGAGGGTTTGTGCTTGAAGGCTATGTGGTCAGGACCCCAACCCCTGGCAGTGGCATTTAGGCCCTTCCTGGGACTTGGGAGGCACTGCTGTGTCATGAACTGCAAGAGGACAGAGGGAAAGGGCATGCCTGTGACTTAGAAATAAAAATGAGATGCTGACCTGGCTCTTTCGACAGCCTGGTCAGGGTGCAGGTGACGCAGGTAAGCACATCGAGGGCCAACAGAGTTGGGTTTTGAGTTATTCCTCAAGAAAACAAATAAGAGAGCCCGATGTGGTGCCACACGCCTATAATCCCAGCACTCGGGAGGCTGAGGCAGGAGGATTGACATGAGTTTGAGACCAGCCTGGTCTACACAGCAAGTTCCAGTCCAGCCTGGACACACAGTGAGACTATGTCTCAAAAAAATCAAAATCAAAACAAAACAAAAAACCCCTAACGACTCTGGAAGCTGAGGCAGGGGATCGCAAGCCCGAGGCCAGAGGCAGCCTGCATAATGTAGCGAGACCCTGTCTCGAGATAAAAAAATTAAAAATGGGCTGGGGGTGCAGCCCAGTGGTAGACCACTTGCCGAGGATGTGTGAGGCCCTGGGTTCAACCTCCAGTATTGCAAAAAAGAAAAGAAAAGAAGTAAGGGGCTAAGGTTGTGAAGTCTCACCTAGCATGCCTGAGGCCCCAGTACAGTTTAAAAAAGAAAAAGAAGACAACTCAAATCTCAAATCACCTTATACACATTATATCCTTTCAATCCCAAATCTCACCTGCAGCCTTTATTTTTTGTTCACTTGTTTTTGAGACAATGTCTCACCATATAGCCCAAGCAGGCCTCCAACTCACCATCCTCCTGCCTCAGCCTCCCCAGCACTGGGCTTATAGGTGTGGTGTGCATCAGGGCTGTATCCTTTCACTGTACTTCTTCAATCTCTACGCTGAGCAAACAATCTGAGGCTAGACTTGATGAAAAAGAATGTGGCATCAGGACTGGAGGAAGACTCATTAACAACCTATACTATGAAGATGACACACTTTGCTTGCTGAAATTGAGAAGGATTTGAAACATTTACTAAAGAAGGTCAAAAAACACAGCATTCAGTATGGATTGAGTCTCAACATCAAGAAAACAAAAATCCTTACAACTGGGTCAGTATGCAACTTCATGATAAATGGAGAAAAGATTGAGGTTGTCCAAGATTTTGCTTTACTTGGTTCAACAATCAACACCCACGGAAGCAGCAGTCAAGAAATCAGGACACATTGCGTTAGGAAAAGATGTTTCAGAAGACCTCTTTAAAGTGTTAAAAAGATGTCACATTGAATACAAAGGTGCGCCTGACTCATACCATGGTATTTTCAGTTGCATCATATGCTTGTGAAAGCTGGATGTTGAATAAGGGAAACAGGAGAATTGATGCTTTTGAATTATGGTACAGGAGACGAATATTGAATATACTACAAACTGCCAAAAGATCCAACAGATCCATCCTAGCAGAAGTGCAACCAGAGTGCTCCTTGGAAGCAAGAATGGCTAGACTGAGTCTTACTTATTTTGGACATGTGGTCAGGAGGGACTATTCCCTGGAGGACATCTTGTTTGGGAGAGTGGTGGGTCAACCAAAAAAAAGAAGACCCTCCACTAGATGGATTGACATAATGACTGCAACAATGGGCTTAAACATAATAAAGATTGTGGGTCTGGCAGGGAGCAGTGTCAGGGAGCGTTTCGTTCCATTGTACAGAGTCCCTATGAGTTGGATCCAACTCAAGGGCACCTAACAACAAGGACAAAAGCTACCACACTAGAGCTCTGCAGTTACTTTTGCAAGGCCTTGGAGCTAACATTTAACATCTGTAAACAATTACCTTGGCGACTGGGACCCTCCAAGTCCCAAAAGTGCCTGAATGGGTTTTTTTGGGGAGGGGGTAGAGAGGGTGGGTATGTAACGCTGGGCCTCTTGCATGGTAGGCAAATGCTCTATCACTGGGCTACCTCCCCTATCCTGACTTTTCTACTGTATTACTGTATGAATTTTTTTTTTAACCATGCACATTAATTTTTTGTTTTTGGGGGAATAATTTGCATAATTTACACAGGTTTTAAATGTAAAGTTTGATGAGTTACACTAAGCGTACTCACCTTAAATTACATTTAAAATTTATATTTCTGTTAACTCACTGCTGAATAAGGGCATCTTTTACATTTTGGTTTTCTTTTTTCAGTAATGGGAGATTGAGCCCAGGGCCTCCACATACCAAGAAAGGGCTCCACCACCGAGCTGCAATCTCACCCCTTTTCTTATTTCGAGACATGGCCTAAACTGCGCAGGCTGCCTCTGGCCTGCCTTCGCCTCCGCCCCTCTGTTCCGGGGTTACAAGGGTATGCCACAGCGCATGGCTGTTTTACATGTTTCTGTGTTGACGCCAGTGACAAAATTAAATGCTGGGCTAGGTAAAGCACTTGTGTAGCATACACAAGGTCCTGGGATCAACCCCCCAATACCACAAAATAAACAAATTTTAAAAAATATGAAATTCTGCTGGGTGCAGTGGCGCACGCCTGTCATCCCAGCAGATGGGGAGGCGGAGGCAGGAGGATCACAAGTTCAAGACCAGAGGCAGTCTGCGTAACTTAGCGAGACCCTGTCTCAAAAAGTAAAAAAATTGGCTGGGGGTGCAGCTCAGTGGTCCAGCACTTGCAGAGCATGTAGGTGGGAAGCCCTGGGTTCAACCCCAGTACCAAAAAATATATACATATATATGAAATTTACTTTTAAAAAATTAAGCGCTACCACCGGGCGCAGTGGTGCACGCCTGTCATCCCTGCGGCTCAGGAGGCAGAGGCAGGAGGATCGCAAGTTCGTGACCAGAGGTAGTCTACGTCACATAGCTAGACCCTGTCTCAAAAAGTAAAAAATGGGCTGAGGGTGCAGCTCAGTGGTCCAGCACTTGCAAAGCATGCAGGCGCAAGGCCCTGGGTTCAAACCCCAGTGCCGCCCAAAAAAAAAAAAAAAAAAAGGTCCCTCCCGATTCCAGGTTGCGGCCCCAGCCTGCTCCCGGGTGACCCTGGCGGAGTCGCAGCCTCTCTCGGGCTTCGGTTTCCCAACTGTGAACGCTGAGGGTGTCCAGGCTAGGGCGAGGGCTTCCTCGGCCTCAGTCTACCGCACTGTCAAATGGGAATCAATCGGGGCCGCCCCCCGGCTGTTATGAGAAGGAAGCGAGGACCTGGCCAGGCACCGCCCGCTCCGCATTTAACGGTTACGGCCATTACCGCGGTCGCCGGGCGTCCCCGGGCTCTGCCTCCCGCCCCGCCGCCGAGCCCGGGCGGCCCAGGCCTGGCGACCTCGGCGCGGGGAGACACTGACCCGACAGTCCCCGGCGCGGCAGGTTCCGCTTGTAGTCGATGGGGCCGTAGCCCCCCGGCGGGGGCATGTCCTGCCTCACCTTCGACGCCGCCATGCTTGCAGGGACCGGAAGTGACGCAAGCGGCCGGTGACGCTGCGCACGCGCGTGGCGGAAGTTCGGGGGAAGGTCTCCCGCGGCGCCGCTGAGGCGCTCGGAGAGGGGGTGGGGCTCTCGGTTCCGAAGGTCCAGTGGCGGGGCTGCGTCCCAGTGCGAGACCCGGCTACAGACGAGAAGTCCGTGTTTGCTCTTCCCGCAAACGTAGCTTCAGTCAGTCGTGGCCAGCTGGGGCCCCAGGCCTGGCATTTTTAATTTTTTAACTTTTTGTGTTTTTCGTCGTTTTTTCGTTTGTTTTTGGTGGGCGGACTGGGGGTTGAACCCAGGGCCTCGCGCCTGCATGCTCTGCAAGTGCTGGACCACTGAGCTGCGCGCCCAGCCCATCTTCTTTTACTTTTCTGAGACAGTGTTTCCCTAAATTACGCAGACTGCCTCTGATCTCGAACTTGCGATCCTCCCGCCTCCGTCTCCCAAGCCGCTGGGATGACAGGCGTGCGCCACCGCCCTGCACTTTTAAAGCTCCCGCATTCGCCTGTAACCCCAGCGGCTTGGGAGGCGGAGGCGGGAGGATCGCAAGTTCCAGACCAGGGCAGTCTGCGTAATTTAGCGAGACCCTGTCTCAAAAAGTAAAGAAATGGGCTGGGGGTGCAGCTCAGTGGTCCAGTACTTGCAGAGCATGCAAGCGCGACGCCCTGGGTTCAACACCCAAGACCGGAAAAAAAAAAAAAAAAGCCATTCACCTAACCTCTGGATGAGGTGTAGGGCAGTCAGAAACCCCGCGTTCCCAAGGGAGTCAGGTTCCTGAGTTGCTCCCCCACTTTCTTGGTACTCTCCCCTTGGTGGGGGTTCTGCGGGAAGCCACGGGATGGGTAGATAAAGTTGGAAGGACTCACAAAGGAAGCAGCGCCCCAATGTCAGGAACCAGTTCTGCCCCACGTTGGCGGTGTCCCATCTTTCTATCCTGCCTCAGGTACCGCCTTGCAAGTGGCCTCTCCTCAGGAGCTGACCGCTCAGGGCGATTGAGTCACAAAGCGTGAGGGGCTTAGGGAGCCCGCAGGGCGGGGTCCAGCCGTCCCCACCCCGAGGCCGAGTGACGCCCTCGGTCACTTCACAAGGCAGAAATTGTTACCTGGGCAATAAAAGGCATCGCGGCGGTGGGGACCCGGGAGTGGGCACATGGGGGCGCGGGGGTGCAGGTGCCAAGCGCCATGGGTTAGGCCCGCGATCGGAGTCCGGCCGCCCCCCGACAGCAGCCGCCTCCTGCTCCCCGTGCGCCCCAGGCGCCACCATGTCGGGTGACAAACTCCTGAGCGAACTCGGCTATAAGCTGGGCCGCACGATAGGCGAGGGCAGCTACTCCAAGGTAAAGGTGGCCACCTCCAAAAAGTACAAGGGCACGGTGGCCATCAAGGTGGTGGACCGGCGGCGAGCGCCCCCGGACTTCGTCAACAAGTTCCTGCCGCGGGAGCTGTCCATCCTGCGGGGCATCCGGCACCCGCACATCGTGCACGTCTTCGAGTTCATCGAGGTGTGCAACGGGAAGCTGTACATCGTGATGGAGGCGGCCGCCACCGACCTGCTGCAGGCGGTGCAGCGCAACGGGCGCATCCCCGGCTCGCAGGCGCGCGACCTCTTCGCGCAGATCGCGGGCGCCGTGCGCTACCTGCACGACCACCACCTGGTGCACCGCGACCTCAAGTGCGAGAACGTGCTGCTGAGCCCGGACGAGCGCCGCGTCAAGCTCACCGACTTCGGCTTCGGCCGGCAGGCCCACGGCTACCCGGACCTGAGCACCACCTACTGTGGCTCGGCCGCCTACGCGTCGCCCGAGGTGCTCCTGGGCATCCCCTACGACCCCAAGAAGTACGACGTGTGGAGCCTGGGCGTGGTGCTCTACGTCATGGTCACCGGCTGCATGCCCTTCGACGACTCGGACATCGCGGGGCTGCCCCGGCGCCAGAAGCGCGGCGTGCTCTACCCCGAGGGCCTCGAGCTGTCGGAGCGCTGCAAGGCCCTGATCGCCGAGCTGCTGCAGTTCAGCCCGTCGGCCAGGCCCTCGGCCGGCCAGGTAGCGCGCAACGGTTGGCTGCGCTCAGGGGACTCCGGCTAGGAGCCGGGGTTCCCACGCTGCCCGCGGCTCCCGGGACTGAGCCAGCGCGGCGCATGCGCGAGAGGCGCGCTTCTGGGCACCGCGAAGCCGCCGCGCGCCACTGCGCACGCGCCCTTTCCCTCTCCCCACCCCGCCAACCCCCACCTCTCCCACGGCTAGGGCCGCAGAGGTTCCGGGGTTGGAATCTGGTTCCCCAGCCACGATCCCTCGAGAGCTAGAGGGCGCATGCGCATCCTCGGTTCCCGAGGGGCCAGGCCGAGGGGAAGCACTGCGTCTGCGCGGAGTGAGCACGTGGCGCGCGATTGGTGGCGGCTCTGCGGGCGCTGCGACCGCGCGTGCCGGGTTCCCGGTTGGAACCTGCAATAAATTCGCTCTTCCTCGCACGTGGCTTTAGCGGTGGCTCCTTTTATCGGGCCTGCAGCCGTAGCCCTGTGGCATCCAATGCTGTGGGATCTCGGAAGCTAAGCAAGGTCGGGCCTGGTTAGTCCTTGGATGGGAGGCCGCCTGGGAACACCAGGTGCTGTGGGCTTGGGAGAAGGACCCGGCAACCCACTCCCAAAAATCAATCCACCATTGAAAACCCTATGAACAGCAGAGAAGCACTGACCATAGTGTTTCCCTTGATGTATGTAGGGTCGCTATGAGTCGGATACCGACTCAAAGGCATCTACCAAACCAATCTTTTATCGGAGCAGGGAGGGGGGGGTCGCTTCCGCTGCGGGAAGACGGGCACTGGCTTCCCATTTTAGAGAAGGGTGTGGTGAAGTTCTCCGTTCAGATCTCAAAAGATATCTGGGAGGATCTGAACCCCAACCTTTTGGTCTCCCCAACCTGGACCGGCTCCCAGGCCTTTTGCCGTCCCCGGGGTCGTGACGGTGCCGTGAATGGGAACGGTTAGCCAGGGAACATCCGCACCCAAGGCCCCACATCCTCTGGTGATGAGGGATAGATTGGCGCGGGCTGAGTGGGGACTGACTGTCTGGGAAACTGAGGCCCACACAGGTGTCACTTACATAAAGTCGCAGCTGTGGTTTGAACCCAGACCCCCACTTTTTTGGGGGGGAGGCAATATGGGGTGGGTTGAATCCAGGGCTTCATGCAGGTTTCTAGCAAGCGCTCAACCACCGAGCTGTACCCTTAGCCCATTTCCTAATTTGTATTTTGTGTGTGTGTGTGTGTGTGTGTGTGTGTGGTCCTGGGGGTTGAACCCAGGGCTTGGCACTTGGCATGCTCTGCAAGTGCTGGACCACTGAGCTGCACCCTCAGCCCATTCTTTTCAGTTTTTTTGTGACGGCATCTGGCCAAGTTACACAGACAGCCTCTAGTCTCGAACTTGCGATCCTCCTGCCTCCACCTCCCGAACCGCTGGGATTACAGGTGTGTGCTATCACACCCGGTTTAATTTGTATTTTTGAGACAGGGTCTTGCTAAATTCTGCAGGCTACCTCTGGTCTCAAACCGGTGATCCTGCCTCTACCTCCCTGGGTAGTCGCTGGGATTTACAGGCCTTTGACCCTAGACCCTGTTGAAGTGGGGTGGTGGGCTGGTGGAAGTCCTCCCTGCTGAGGGCCCCTTCCCTCGAAGTTTTCAGGGAGAGTCAGAATGGGCTCTGCCCTCTGGTCATTCATGCCTCTGGGCATTTCCTGAGTACCTGCTGTGTGCCAGGCCCTGGGATTTAGGGAGGACACTGGGCCTGTCCGTGCCCTCAGGGAGGAGGCATGTGCAAAGCCAAGTAACAACACGCATAGGGGTTGTGCTGAATGCCTACTGGGGTGAGGGCCCAAGGAGGAGGGCTGAAGCCTCTGTATCTGAGCTGTGCCCAAATCAGCCATTGGCAATGGCAGAGGTTGAGAACGGACAGGAAATTCCTCTGGCCAGAATAGGAAGGGGAAGTGAGGACCTAATGGCGTAGGTCAGAGTGGGACCCCACGGGGCCTCAGGGTGGCTGGGAGTCCTGCCTGCCGTGTGACTGGGTTTGGTGACAGTGGCAGCTTCTCCTTTGTGGTGTATGGGAAACGTCTCACTGAACCCTAATCCTGCCCCCTTCCTCTGCGCCCCAAAGAGTCCGGAAGGAGCTGCTCAGCTGTGGTTCTCACTGTGCCCAGTCCCTGGTGCTCACTCCCTTCAAAGAGGCTGTGCCCCCGGCCTCCCTCATTTTACAGATGTGGAAACTGAGAAAGGGAGAGAGGAGCCTCCAGTCCTGGCCGCAGTGTGTCAGAGCTGAGGCAGAAAACCCGTCTCCCTTGGTGCATGCGAGGGAGCCTCTCCTGACCTGGCCACGCCTTGCACTCCCCACCTGGGAAAGGGGGGCAGGACCCCATCCTCAGGTCTGGGGAAGGGTGTGGTTCGCTGGAATGTGGCAAGGCTCCCACTCATTCCTCTCAGAGTAAATCCACGTGCTCTATCCCTGACCCACACACCCAGCCCTACCTTCTTTTTTTCTTTTCTTTTTTTTTTTTTTTTTTTTCCCTGGTACTGGGGGTTGAACCCAGGGCCTCACGCCTGCATGCTCTGCAAGTGCTGGACCACTGAGCTGCGCCCCTCAGCCCAGGTTTTTACATTTTGAGACAGGGTCTTGCTAAATTACGCAGACTGCCTCTGGTCTTGAACTTCCGATTCTCCTGCCTCCGCCTCCGAGCCATTGGGATTACGATTACAGGCGTGGTGCACCACCGAGCTGGAGCCTGGCTTCCTTCTTTTTTCTTGACCTTCACAGCCCACCTCCCAGCCTCGGCACAGGCCATTCACACTCTGGAACTCATGACCCTTCTTTTTCCCCCTTTTGTCCCCTCCCTCCTTCCTTTCTGCTTTTCTTCCTTCCGACAGGATCTTGCTTTGACACCAGGCTGGCCTTGAATTTGTGGCACCCTCCCAGCTCTGCCTTCACCTCCCTCCTGAGTCCTGTGATTATGTTGTTGTTAGGTGCCATGGAGTCCGCGTCTGACTCATAGCAACCCTACGCACAACAGGTGAAACACTATTGTCAGTGCTTCTCTGCTGTTCATAGGGTTTTCAATGGCTGATTGTTTTTTGGGAGTGGGTTGCCAGGTCCATCTCCCAAGCCTACAGCACCTGGTGTTCCCAGGCGGTCTCCCATCCAAGGACTAACCAGACCTTGCCCTGCTTAGCTTCCGAGATCTGAGGAGATCATAGGATCGGATGCCACAGGGCCACAGCTGCAGGCTGCTGGGATTATAAGGATGCATTACCACACCTGGCCTCTGGGCCCCCTCTTTAGGCTGGAAACAGCACCTCTTCCCAGACACCCAGTTCCTTCTCTCCCGTCCTGCGACCAGAGATGTGAAGCTCCTCAGAGGGGTGGGGTCTCGGGGACCAGGGCGAATGTCCCATTCTTCATCTGAAGAGGCTGCTTGAAGCCACCACCTAGCTCCAGCCCTTGGCTGTGCCCCAGGGTGCTCTGAGCCTGTGTCTGACTCAGGGAGTCTCAGGATGCAGGGCAGAGCGGAGCCTGGAGAAGCATCCCATGAGGAACTTCCTTGAGGTCAGTGTGTCGGGTCATGGGACACTATTCTGGGTGCGTCACGGGGAGGATAGGCTTGGGTTTGATTTCTGCAGTGTCCTCTGCCAGCTCTTGGCCTTGCCGAGACCATGCGTGCTGTGGGTGTGGGTAGGGACGCCTCAAAAACAGCAAAACAAGAGGAAAGGGGCCACATTCTATGCACTTTGGAATTCACCAGAGTGCTCTCAGGTCTGTGTGTAAAATGTAGAGCCAGGTGTGGTGGTTCACACCTCTACTCCCAGTGATTTGGGAGGTTGAGGGAGGAGGATTGTGAGTTCGAAGCCAGAAGCAGCTTGAATTAACTTTGTGAGACCTTGTCTCAAAAAATTAAAAATGGGCTGGGGGGTGGTGCAGTCCAACGGGAAAGCACTTGCAAAATATGTAAAAGGCCCTGGGTTCAGCCCCCAAGTACCACTAAAAATAAATACATAAAGTGTAGCTGGATGTGGTGGCCACACCTATGATCCTAGCACTTGGAGGCTGAGGCAGGAGCATTGAGAGTTCCAGGCCAGCCTGAGCAACATAGCCAGACCCTGTCTCAAGAGAAAAAACAACTGAAGTAAATAAGTAAGAAATGTGGGCTGGGCATGGTGCTGCACACCTGTAATTCCAGCAATCCTAGCACCTGAGAGGCTTCGGCAAGAAAATGGAGGGTTTGCCAGGTGAGGTGGCGCACGCCTGTCATCCCAGCGACTTGGCAGGCGGAGGCGGGAGAATGGCAAGTTCGAGACCAGAGGCAATCTGCGTAACTTAGCGAGACCCTGCCTCAATAAATAAAAAGAAATGGGCCAGGGATGCAGCCCAGTGGTCCAGCACTTGGCAGAGCATGCAGGCAGGAGGCCCTGGATTCAATCCCCAGTACTGGGGGCGGGGGGGGGGA